>WAAG01070235.1:2487-24533 GCA_013390105.1 Tichodroma muraria | reverse complement strand
ACTGGTCATCACAAATCCCACCATTCTGACAGGGGTTGGAGGCACACTGGTTAGGGTCTGTAAAACATTCAGTGTCAGTCCAGCTCACGCAAAGAGCTGCAGCAGTGGGAGTGTTCCACAGCTCTTAGAACATCCTGAATGATCATACCGGAATAGATGTGCCAGAACTCTTCCTGGAAGAAAAAGATGTGAGATTTAATTAAAGAATCAACTCGAGTCTTAACAGCCCTTGTTGCACAGGATGGGTTACAGACAGTCAGAGTGATCCCACTTCTGTCTTTATAGTTTGTGATCCATAAGACATTCTATTTTCTAGATTGTACATTATTTTCGTAGATTAATAGAGAAGGGCCTTGTTTAACACACATAAAGGGGTTATACATGAATAAGCTCTGTATAGCTGAGATGGGACTGACTGAAAAAAATGTTGCACGATACAATAATTTAAAGTATTGTCAAGGCAGGCATTACTGGTGGTTTGGGGAGATGTCTTAAGAGAGCATCCATATTCCCACCATGCCCTGTATGGTTACTGCTTGGGATTGCCCATGCAGTGTGCCCTCCTGCAACTCACTGCTGCTGTGTACCCCTGTAAATAGAAAAGGAAAATGCAAACAGCAGGACACAAAGGGCTTTTTTAACTCTGGTGGTTTAAGGTGTCAAAGCATACCCTTGAGTAGGGAGAGTCCTTATGGCAATGAGTGCTCACCCAGCCCTGAGTTACTTACTGTCCTTTCAATATCACCGTAAATCTCTCTTGCTTCCTCATAGGAGCACTTTTCTTCTATGCATTCTCGCTCTAGTGACCCCAGTTTTATCTCTTCAAAGAAGCTGTTGGCTCGTCTTTGTCTTTGCAAAACATTGCTTGCCTCTTCCTGCTTTAGAAAGACTGAAAAACAGCGACACGTTTTGTTTGTCATACAGTGGGGGGAAGACTTCCCCGGAAAGCTTCTCTGCTTCCCAGACTTTTTCTGAGACACTTTAGAAAAGAAACGGGTGGATGTGAAAGAGTCTTCTTTCTCTGGCCTGCCTCACAGGTAAAGTAGCAACACAGGAATTTCAGAGATCCTAGTGCTTAGGAGAAGATGGTGTGTTACAACAGTGGTGTGTGTGTGTGTCTTGTATGCATGTCAGTGACTCCTAAGGTACTGCTGCAAGTCACATGCATCTTAGCAGATTCTTACAGCAGTTTCTTACAGCTGTAGCCGCTGGGGGGCCTGTGTCACTTTATCAAGCACTGGTGGACATGGCAAAAGCTGATTTTTCTATACTTGATACAGTCAGTCACAGTGACAGGTGGACCACAGTCATGCCTTCACCCACAGTCACATGTTATTTCACACCCCTCCACTTGTTGGACCTAACAAAGGGATTGATCCCACCACTAGTAGACCACAATTTATGAACCACTGCTTTAATATATTATCTTTAATTTTCTTCTGCGGAAAAGTTTATGTTAAGGTACATAGGAAGTCTGGACAATGCTGACTGCATTTCCTAATGCAGCCTGTGAATGGCTCCTAGCTCCTGCCATCACCACAGACTACAGCCATGAAGGGATCTTCTTGTGTGTCTCTGCCATGCTTTGGAAAGATATTGGGTACATAGGTTTGATAGCAGGCATCAGCAGAGCTCATTTCCTAGAACTGCATCAACTTGCAGCTGGCAGAATTGTGCACTGGAAACACTGATGTGATTGTCACCATGCTGACCTGCTCCTCAGCCTCAGGATATAAGCACATCACACAGCTGTGCTCTCCCAGAATAATTCAGGATAAGGAACAACGTCCAAGTGCTGGTGTGTAATTTTTCTCCATGTACTACACAGAAAAAGTCTTGAAATTATTATTTTTTCTTTTTTTTTTCTCCTTTATGTCAGTAGGGGAGCTTCTGGAACTTCATGACAGCTTACATTTCAGCACTTTAACTATTTCACCTCTGCTTGTGGGTAGATTTGGGGATTGAGGCTAATGCATATCTTCTGCCTTTCCCCAGGACATTCTCTCTAAAAAAGTGGGAGTTATCTTCTACCTGCTGAAACGGCCCTGAGGGATGCTGAAAGACAGGCTCATGTGTGTCATCACCAATAGACACCCAGTTGTAGATGCTGAGAGGGTGCTTCCAGTCTGAAGTGATGTGAGGTGTCTCCATAAACATTTGTCTCTAATTCAGGATATTTGCTGAATTACATGCAGAATAGTGGTAATTTCCCCCTGTATTTCAAAGTTACTTAGAAGAATAAAGTATTGTGCACTGAATTTATCCCTGGGTGCTTCACAAGCATTTGGTCATTATAGGAACGTCAGCTGGGTCTTTCTGCCTTGATTTCAGTCAGGCTGTACGCATTTGATATGGCTTTCCTTAAAGGCTTTAAATTAACCTTATACTGCAGATATGTGGCACATGTGTCAGTGCAGGGGCACAGACTCTGACAGAGGAGCATGCCTGAGGACATGGCTAGGGATGAGCACGTGGCTTGGGACATCCATCCTCTCATTTTGGCATTATCCACTTATTTATATTGGATCACTTCTGACTTCGCTACCTATTTTTCTACCTTTCCTCACTGCAACAAACAAGACCTAATCAATGGCTAATGGGGAATCTGAGAGCACTGGATCTGCTTTATTAATATGGAAGCTGGGTTTTGGACATTTACTGAGCAACTGAAGAGCTACCTCTTCTCTGCCTTCTACTGAAACAGGGTGGATCTTCCCCACTTTAAATACTCATCAGCTGAATGACAGGCTATTGATGCTTTACTCTGAAAAATGTCCCAGTTCTGCGTGAAATAACAGTAAATACCAGTTCCTTTCTTCATGCAGATAGCTGGTGGTTTGCCTGCTGTCTGTGCACCAAAATAACAAATTAATTTAGCAGTCTAGAGGTGCTTTTCCTTAGCTGGCAGAACTACTGCATGGAGCCATTGCTGAGAGTAAATTAGAGCTTTAAAATAATGCACAGGCACAGCAGGAGACAGGACAAACACAATACTGCTCAAAACTTGCAGTGGAAATCATCTCAATAACAGGAAAGAGGTCCATTGCCAGTAAACATAATGACAGCTATATCCTACAACATACCTGCATCCAGAGAAAGAGGGATCAGTAGCAGAAAGCAGAGGAACAAAGCCACATACTGCCTGGAAATCATGATGAACCCAGCGAGCCAGTGTTCTGGTAGTGTATTGACATTTCAGCAAGGACTGTTTGGCCAAAGGGCTCAGATTCAAATGCTTGGAGCCAGAGGAGGGGCCAACAAGTCATGGAAACAGCAAAAGAAACTCGACAGCCTGGCAAGCTGAGCAGAAGTGCACATGCAAATCCTGCAATGTGCCCTTTTCACAGAAGCAGGGAGCTTGGTTTTGAAGTGTGCTTTCCTGACCCGTGCAAAAGCCATGCTGGTTGCACAGGCTGCTACCCTGGGCCTGCATTTTCCATTTAACACACCTTTTCCATGAGAAACGGGAATGCTGGGACCCTGAATCCATAGGACAGGCATTAACATGGCCACATAGCACCATATGCAGAGAGCAGTGATAAGATATTTATCTTGCATCAGCAGTCAAGATATGGCCTTTCAATGCTTTGGAGTATGATTGTACCACTGACATCTATTCCCATTTTATTGTCACTACTTGAAACTCTGCACTTCTGCCTGAATTTCCTAGAGACACTAATTAACCAGCAAGAGACAGCCTCCACTGGTTTTCTCCATCTTTGCTTCCAGACCCATGTGGCCTGCACAGGTTGTACCAGCTGGAAGTGGCACTGAGCTGATCCATGTTGTACTTCACTAGGAACTACCAGGGCTTGAAGGGCCACTCTGCAGGCAGTGCTTTATCTGGAACATAAGCAGTCCCCTGATTTAATGGAAATCAATTAATGGCATCAGACTGGAGAGCTGACAACATTCTTGGGGAAATATTTACTTAAGATAGCAGCAAGGTAAAGAGCATGTTTGTCTATGAGAAGTGAAGCATTAGCTGAAGGCTGGTGTGTTTTCCAGGCTGTTCTTGCTTTCCTACATGGAAAGGAAGGAGGGTCAGCCCTGCATCTGAATGCTACAGCAAACAAAATCAACAGCTGGGTTTTTACTTTGTGCCAACGCTCCACATAACTCCTTGCAGAAGTCGTGATTGCTTAGGACAGCTCCTGGCTGTTGTTTCCATGAAGTCCTGTTGTTTAGGGGCAGTACACATAGCTGGATATTCTGCTTTGAAATCACTTTCCCAAGAGGCAGTATCCAGTCACTTCTCTGGATCACAGCCTGGCTAATTCCCAGCAGCCCAGTTCCTGGGATGGCTGGGAACAGATGGCATGTCCTGTCCCAGGCAGAGAAAGGAAGCCAGTTACTGGAATGCAAAAGAAGCTACAGCAGCCCTCTGCTGCTTTTTGGGAACCCTCTCCACACCTCTCAGCCTGCCAACACAGCCCTTACTCCTTGTTCACTTGCCTGTGGCAGTGAGTTGAAAATAGCAAGTGCATTTCAGACTAGCAAGACCAAAACTAAGCTTGAAAATTTCTTTTAATTTCATCTTCTTGGGAATGATCTAGGCCCATCTATCTATGTGAGTCGTGCAGATCAGAGAATGAAGTTCTTCCTTCTCTGCCTGAGGCCAGCCTGAATATGCCCCCCACTCCCTTTGTTTCCTTACAAAGGCATCTCCCTGCCAGGGACGGTGGGGTGGCTGCCACTCCACAGTGGCATTGCAGCACCTCTGCAACCTCCACCTTCTTTGTAATGTGCAGATTCTGTACATCCTTAGGAGATGGATGCAGTATTTTCCTTTTGCCTTCCTTCCTTTGCTGCCATCCCTTAAACCTGAAAGGTTTTGCTTTTATTTCTTGGGAATACAGCCAAACAGTTATTTTTAGAGCCCAGGAAGAAGCCCAAGTGCTGGGAACAAGGGTCAGTTCATATGGACACCATCCTTCTTCCAAGAAAATTAGTGCAATTAGGCTCCATCGGAATGAACCTGAGAAGGGTCACTGAGGATTCAGCAATTCAAGACAACATTCCAACTCTTTGTTTAAGAGCTTTGTACTGACAGATCTCATCACACAGGTGTTTCCTATTAACTTCAGGTGAGCTTATTCATTGCTTAAAGAGCTGTGTTTTTAAAGGAGAGTTCCCGTTCCTTGCAGTCTTAAACCCCAAATGTCCTGGTTTGAGCTGGCATAGAGGTAATTTTCTTCTCAGTAGCTCATACAGTGCTGTGGTTTGGATTCAGTGTGAGGATAAGGGTAACACGCTGGTATTTTAGCTGTTGCTGAGCAGTGCTTCTCCTGTCAGGATCTTTTCAGTGACTCATCTTCTGCCTGAGTGGAGCTGCACAAAAAACAATGAGAGAGTGTGGCCAGGACAGGTGACCCAAACTGGCCAAAGCGATATTCCATACAATAGAATGTCATGCTCAGTATATAAACTTGGGGGAGTTAGTTGTGGTGGGATGATCACTGCTTTGAAGTAGGATGGGCATTTGTCAGTGGGTGGTGAGCAATTGTATTGTACATCACTTGTTTCTCTTGGTTTTTAGTTTCTCTCTCTGTCTCTGCTTTTTATACTACTAATATTATTACACTAGTATTATTAATATTATTATATGCTATTTTGCTTCAATTATTACACTGTTTGTATTTCAACCCATTTTTCTTGATTCTCCTCCTCATCTCATGGGGAGGCTGGCATTGAGTGAGCGGCTGCCTGGTAGTTAGTTGGTGTCTGGGATTAAACTATGACAGTCCCCTTAGTGCTCAACTTAGGGCCTGGAAAGTTGAGATGATGACTGATTTGACCAGAGAGTATTAAAGCAACTTTGTTATAAGTCTTCATTACGTTGGTTTAATAGTCACTGGTCACAATGCTGATTAATTTGCCACCAGAGTGGTTGTGCCTTGTTCTGTGTTATGCAGTACCTCTCTTGCAGCATCTGTTGCTGTTTTGGTGCCTGTCGCCATCGGGGCCTGGGTTCTGTTGTATTTCCCTGTAGTGGCTTTTGCTCTGCAAAGAACCGCTGGCTGCGAAACTAACGCGGGGCGTCCCCGGCATCGCTGCCCCCTTGTATTTCGGGACCCATCCACCAGGAGCTATTAATAGCTGCACCTAGCCCCAAACCCTGTGACAAGCAGTGCTACTTGAAGGAGGAGGAAATGGATTCAAATTCCAGGAACAGGCTCTGAAGCTATTCAAAATCTGTTAATGAGCATTGGGGCAACTCACACTCCAGCTGATTTCACTTGGAGGGATGTCTAGCACACCTGAAATTAACTGCCCCAGGGGTGGAAGCACAGCCCCACCATCTGCCATGGATGGATCCAGAGGCAGTGGAACAGGGTGAAGCTCTGGAACACCTGCTCTATGTTGATGATATCATTGTGTGGGGTGATACAGCAGAAGTTTTTGAGAAAGGGAAGAAAATAGTCTAACTTGTTCTCAACTACAGTTTTGCCATAAAACAAAGTAAAGGTCAAGGGACCTGAACAGGAGATGCGGCTTTAGGGAATGCAGCAGTGAGAAGGGTGGTGCCACATCCCAGTGGATGCGATCATTAAAATAACAGCAATGTCTCCACCAACTAACAAGAAAGAAATGGAAGCTTTCTTAGGCACTGCGGGTTTCTGGAGAATGCACGTTCCAAACTGCAGTCTGCCTGTCAGCCCTCTCAAGTGTCCAGGAAGAATGATTTCAACTGGTGCCCTGAGCAACAAGCTTTTGGACAAGTCAAGCAAGAGATATTCACGCTGTAGCCCTTGAGCCAGTGTGAACAGGACAAGATGTAAAGAATGTGCTTTACACCACAGATGGGGAGACAGTCCTACCTGGAACTTCTGGCAGAAAGTATGGGTGGAGACTCAAGATTGATCCATACGGAGTCACATTGACTCCAGAGGATCGAAAGCCCGCTATACTGTAATTGATAAAGAGCTACTGCCAGCTTATGAAGGTGTTTGGGTGGCTTTGGAAGTGATTGGCACTGAAGCACAGCTCCTCCTGGCACCCTGGTTACTCGTGCTGCATTGGATGTTTGAAGGAATGGTCCCCTCTTCACATCATGGTGGCACAGTGATGATGGAATCAGAACTGCTTTCAACATGCAACAATCCAACACCACATGCCATCTTTCCTGCCCTGAAAAATTATTGTGAAAGATAAGGACTGGGGTCATGGATTGAATGAGTCCAGTGGACTTCTATAAGGCTAGCCTAAAGACTTGGAGAATGGTATCCATGTGTATATCCATCAAAAGATGGAAAAGGTGACGGGTTATTTGGAAGTGTGGGACCTGGCATCACACAAGTGGTATGGAATAAAGGTTGGATACTGCTCTGGTTTCAGCTGGGACAGAGATAATTTTCTTCTTCAATGGAATGCTGGGATTTTGGATTCAGTATGAGAATAATGATAACACACTGATGTTTTGGCTGTTGCTCAGTAGAGCTTACCCTAAGTGAGGGACTTGGATTTCTTGCTCTGCCAGTGAGGAGCTGCACCAGAAGCCATGAGGGAGTACGGCCAGGACAGATGACCCAAACTGGCCAAAGGGATATTCCTTTCTTAGAAGTCATGCCCAGTATATAAACTGGAAGGGGATGATTGCTGCTCAGGTCTGGGCTGGGCACCGGTCATCAGGTGCTGAGCAATTGTATAGTCATTACTTGTCCTTTCTTGGTTGTTTTTTTTCCCCTTTCTCTCCTACTAGTAGTAGTATCACTACTTTATTATCATTAGTATTATATTTTACTTTGTACCAATTATTAAAGTGTTCTTATCTCAACCCACAAGTTTTACTTTTCTGCTCCTGATTCTCCTCCTCAGGCCGCTGGGTGGGAGGGAGTGAGCAGCTGCATGGTCATGTCCTGTTTGGAGTTAAACCATGTCAACAGCCAGAGGAGCAAACAGTTTGCTTTTCTTCCTCAGAAGATCCTTATGTGTTACTTTGTTTTCCTTCTTGTGTGGTCTTGCTCTAGTTCATGAGATTTCTCCTGTAGCTCTGCTCTATAAATCTCCTTGCCAGTGCAAGCTTTAGCTTTGACTTATGTTTTCTGAGCAATTCCAACAAAAATGAACTGCTGTTCAATTAAAAATTAATATATATTAATGCAAACACTTACCTCTGCTGCTCATGGGTGCTACTAGAATCAGTCTGGGAACAGCTCTTTAGAAAATATGATTAGGATATTTTTTGATGTGCCAAAATTTTTTTTTTATTTAAAAGAGTAAGGAAGTTAAAAAATTAAACTTGGGAAATGTTAACACTATGAAATAAAATCTAAAGCAGAAACATGAAGACAGGATGATGTCTCAGAACATGTCCTTTATATTTGCTTTGTTTTCTGCTGACACTTAAAAGAAGTGCTCTTACAATTTTGTTGGTTTTAGTTTCATGTTTTGAGTTGATGAGAGGATATGTATGGAAGCTATTTGGAACTGGGCAGTTTGATCTGATCTAACAAGTCACTGGTCATTTCAGCGTGAGTTTTCTCATCAGGAAACAATTTAAAAAAAAAATTAATTCCATTTTGAAGAGGCTATCAGAGATCATTTGTGTAAGCTGACAAAAATGTGTCTAAGTAGAAAAGCTTTAGAAATAATCTGCTTCTTGAATTTACAACAACTTCCCATCAGTCATTTATCAGACTGACTAAAAGCAAAGCCTTTGAGCAAGTTAATAATTTCTGTTATACTAATCTATAAATATAAGTATTATGCTGCTAAGATTTAAAGCAAATTATTTGAGATATAGACCTCAAAATAGAATCATGTTCCGGGAGAAAACTACCTCTGTTTGTTAACAGCGTTCTGTACCCCAGCTATTCTCATAAAGAGGAATGAGAGGATGGGAAGACAATTTTTTTGTGACAAGCTCTGAATACAAGCTTAACATTGGATTTTTTAATTTGGTGTGGGTTCTTTCACTGATTGAGAAAGGTATCTGAAAATACAGAGAGAATGAAGGAAGAAAAAGATAATAAAGGCAGTGTGCTCCAAAGCTTGTCTGTTTAATGGCACATATCTCAGTTGGTATTGAGAGATACTGCTACAAAACTTTTCTTGACTGAGGCCATCACAGCTACAACAGCACCACTAACAAATTCACAGTATTTCAAATATAGCTGGGGACCTTGTTGTCCGGTCAAGAATGAGGAATAAATAAAAATTCACCTCCTTTCGAATAAGTGCCCAGAGAAGGCACTTCAGTAGCTAAATGTCTTATTTTGGTAATACAGTCTTTAAACAGAGCTTACACAAAGTCTTAGGGAACAAAAGAATTTATTTCTTCTATTCCTGCATCCTTAAATAAGGGATTTGATTATTTTTACCTGAATTTACCTGGATACCCCTGAATTTGGGTTGTTTCATTATACCAGGCAGATCTAGTTCTTGCTGCACACATTGAGGGAGGCTGCTAATTCTGGGGACTTGCGTGGCCACTCCAACTTTCACAGTGGAGGTCTTAGTAACATCTAACATCTCACTGAGAAGGGGAATGGGAGTTCCTGTCATTTTGAGTTAGGTGATGTAAATGAGTTATGGTATAACTTCCTCAGTTTTGCTCAATGACATCTGTGCAGGATAGAGAGAATGTCTTATATTCTTAACTAGCAAACTGCTTCTGTATCTATGAAACAGTCTGTGCTCCAACTTTGAGACAGTGATCTAAGAAACCAATCATTATTAGGTTTTTATATAGAAAACCCTTTACTTTTACTCATTGCTAAGGTACATTTGGGCTGGAATTCTTTCATTCTTTTGCTCTAACAAGTATGATGTGGATCTTCTCAAAAAGGCTGGACCTTCTTTTCCTCAGGAAAGTAGGACTTCCAATTAGAGAGGGAGCTGTCATGATGACAAGATCAAGAGTAAACAAAAAGCAATCAAGTGTCAGTAACACTGTAACTGGATTGTGTAATGCACAAGGCCAACAGCTCAGCCCAAATCACTCAGATGAAATTCATCTGGCATGGCATGATGGTCCTTAAAGTCATCAATCAGTGAATGTACAAGCATGTTCCTCTTCAGATGCAGCAAGGGTGAACGTGGTGTCTTGTTTCTCATCCAGCTGTGGCCAGAAGCAGACCTCCAACTTGCTCTGCTAATACCACAGGATCCATGGATACACAGCTTTTTTTTGGGGAAAACCCAGCTGTGATGCCCTTTCTTTCAGAGAAGGGTGTGTGGGAAAGAGGGAGTCAATCCAATTACCTGGCACTGGCTTTTATTGTTTTTATCCTCAGCCTGCAGACAGGCTTTAATTCCCTAGTGCCAGGCACATGGTTCTAAATGAGACATGACCACAAAGGTGAAGTGGTGATCTTCTGAGCTGGTGCCAGAATGAGCAGGCTGAGGATTTGAATACAGACCTGGTTTTTCTGTTCCAAATCCTAGAACCTCTCTCTGTTTTAATAAGATACCCATAAAAACCTTTCAAGATTGTGAGACAAAATAAACCCCAGAGCATGTCTATATAAAGGCATTCAGCCAGAAGAGCTGAAATTTATTCAAATTAATTACAGTAGAGACCTCTGACTTTGAACTTCTAATTCACAACAGCAGTAAAAAAGGAAATGATGAAATGGGTTGTATTAAAGTGCAATGATGTGGAAAAACCATTGAAATAACACAAATGAGGCTGCAGTGAGAAATGAAACAACAGTCTCATCCAAGCAATGACAGCAATATTTAAGTAAATTATGTTACAGATAATTTACAAAATAACTTACATAGACGAAGATAAGGTGAATCTCGTGTTCTATTCCATTGTTAGATATCAGACTAAATATTCCTGGTCAGCACAGTATTATATGGAATAACAAAAAAAAAATCAGAGGATTTCCATGTTGAAAAAGATGCCTGAAGTAAAACCCTGATCAGCATTTATATTGCAGTACTGCAAGAAAACTAAGTATTTATGAATTGTAAAGTGACACATTCAGCAGCATGAAGACTATAAATACATCTTTTACATTGATAAATCATATCTACACACATATACATATCTACAAACACACATACATACACACAAGCACATACATGCACATATATGTGTGCATAAATATATGTGTGTGTATATACATGCTTCAATTTGTGCTGACCAAGGTCAGCTGCATTTTGATTGCATCTGGGGTAGGGTTGCTTCTGCATCAATCTTAGAAGTGTTTGTCATTTAAGTTTTCTAATCTGCAGCCTCTAAAACGTAAAATTCTTGCATAAAGATAGAACTCTGGGCTCAGCCATTAGTGAGTCTGATGATTAACAGCAGCTCCCATTGACATAATTTGCTGTGCTTAGTGCTTCTGAAAAGTTATGTTCTTCACGTCCCCATTATTTTTAAAAAATATGGTGCACGAATCAGTTAAAAATCTGTCTCCACATAAGCAAAAATATTTGAGAGATGGACAGGAATGAATACAGTATTCTATACATGCACTTAGTTCTGTACAATTTGTAAGGATGGTGTGCAAAGAATGTCTGACAAAGTGAAAATTTACAACATTGGCTTACAACATGCCCTGAAAAATGGCAAATTTAGCATCAACCTTCCTCTAAAAAAAATTATTCTCTGTAGCATAAATCTGATTCTTTGTGATTTTTTTTCTTCTGTGCTCCCCTTTTATAGAAAAAATGTGTCATTGGGGGTTTTTCTCTTTCAATTAATCTTGAACAAGCACTGTGGACTAAAAACATGTTGGATTTCCAGCCCTCATAGGTTTGTTTGAAGGAAGGCTCTTGACCCATAGTGGAGTTACAATCGTTTCCTCTGCCTGTAACTGCATGTTGTGAGAGCTGAAAGTAACCACGCAATTACTGTTCATTAAAAAATCACTTAGTGAATAAAAACATTTGTATTTCATTGTGCACCTACATAAGGAAAAAGATACTACTAAATTGCCAAGGCTTGTAAACACAGTGATCTTGGTAAAGAATTTGGTTGTGAGGCCAAACAAAATACCTCAGAAAAGAGCTATTCCATTGCTAAAATGTTGGAAAGGATAAAGTAATAGTTTCTCTTGATGTTGTGTGGTCAGTGAGTTGGTCATGTCTGCACCCCAGCCTCTAGGGAGCAGAAGAATAGCCTGAAGACCTAAGAGAAAAGGGTGGACCAAACCTCCTTCCTCATTGCCCTAAGAGTCCCATTCACTGCATCGACCAAGGTATGTTCTTGGAAGAAGGGTTTCTTGGGGAGAAGAAATTGTAAACTTGGATTTATTTTCCTCATACCTATCCTGTACAGTGTTATTTGATTACAATGAGCATTTAGCATTGAACACATTTTGTTTGCTCACATTCAGATTCTGGCTGTTACAAAAAGATACAGTTCTGCAGAAACCTGTTTGTGTGTCAAGGAGAAAACGTGCTTTATGCTAACAGCTCTTCAGAGCAGAAACCTCTACAAAATCCTATTTCAAATCATTTAACTTTTATTTACAACTTCACATTCCATGCACTTTTCATTGGGATCTTCTGGGAGAACCTGTAAAAGTCACCACTAAAAATACTCAGAGCTGGCAACACAGTACTGGTGGTTCTCCAATGAAGTCCAATGTCCAGAACTCTGCAGCAAATGACAGTCTCCAGATTTACCTTCCAGGGAGGTGGGATGAACATTTCATATTAGCCCTTAATGTCAGAGAAGCTGGTGCTACTGACATTGCAGCTATCACTGCAACTCGATGATGTGCTCAAATTGCTGGAAGCAGTGCCTGATTCTGGGAAAAGAAAGGAAGAAAAAAAACCCACAAAAAATATTATATAGTGATTGTTTTTCATTACTTTCTTTGGTAATAGGAATCTTCAAAGAGACAATCATCTCACTTAAAATACATAGCCTACCAGAGCTGCTTAAAGATTGGGCTGATTTTGAGTTGCCTATGAGCATCAGCAGATTGTTTGCTGGAATCCAATCTTCTCTACCACTGCTAAGGTTCTTTACAAACCTAAAAACCCACAAAAAATTAGAAGTCAGAATTCTTCATTTGATGCCTTTGAAAGTTTTTCCCTAAACATCTGCCTTCTAAACACAGTTCTACATATAAAAATTTCCAAACACAGATCTGCATACCAAAGTCCATCCTCCCCTTCACGTATCAGTTGAACTAGATCTCCACTTTTCACTGTAAATTCTTCAGAAACTCCTTTGTCACAATCAGTCACAACTGTATATTTACCAGGAGTCTGAATGCACACACAGAGGAAAGAAAACAAATTATTTCAATTGAGTACTTTAAGGTATGTTGCAGCTTTTGTTATGTAATTATAATACTTTTCCCTTCTTTCTCATGTACCTACATGCTGAAGATGGTGTAAATACACATACTGTGGCATTAAAATTCTGCTGATTGATTACATGCAAATTCAATACACTAATTCTCATACCCTGAAAAACATTCAGTGAAATGTTCCCACTACAACAATTAATTCATATGGCCACAGAAGATAAAACCAAAAGAAACAGAAAACCTGGCAAACCCGTGCCATGGTGTCTGTGTGGAAGTCTATTGGCATGGTAACTGAACAAGCCATCTCTTGATTGCCGCATCACGGCACAAGCAGCCACGGCTCGCTGGCTGCAGGTGTGCAAAGGCACAGAGGGACCTCCCCAGGGTACAAACCCCGGGCTCATTTAAGAGAAGGGGATCTTCTCCATTGCCCTGGGAATATTGCCCAGCTGAGCATTTCAAGGCAGACACCTTCCCTCCTGCCAGCTTCAAAAGCAATTCCTGTGCCGTGCCACACACACTGTGCTGGTATCACTTGCTCAGCTCCACAGGAAAGCATTTCTGGTTACCAGCTTCATCTCGCCTCCCCCTCCTCCTCCGTCTTCCTCCGCATCCGATGAATTCAGCGGTTCTTCAGCACTAGACCAGCCGTCGTTTTCTTCGGATGCATCCAGAGAATGGGATGGTTTGGCCCAGCCTCAGGGAAGGAAGTGACGACAGTTAACTTCCCAGCAGCGAGCCACTGACTGGGGGAAAGGTTCTCCCCACTGGAAAACTCGTAAGTGATCAACATAAACAGGAGAAAAACTGACACAGGGAGGTTATTACAGTCACTGGGTGAAATTCACTGCTGGCAAAAGTTGACCTGTTTCCATCTGAGTAAGTGGAGTTGTGAAAAGGCATGGCAGTGAATTTAGCCCTTTGGATTTACATAAAGGGAAATGAATGGAGAGAATGCAAGTTTCCAACTGAAAAGCAAATATATAAAAAATATTTGTATCATAAATATATATTATGCAAATATATAAAAATATTTGTATAATAAATATATATTATACAAAGATAAACTAGGGATAGATAATTTTTTTCCTTGGGAGGAAGCAGAAGACAGGAACGTACGCTTTTTGGGAAGAGGTTGTACACACAGGGTTGTCACCCAAAGCAGCCTAACCAGCTTGCTGGAATAAGGGATAAGGTAAGCATTGCCTCCTTCACACTGTTAAGCA
Source organism: Tichodroma muraria (assembly GCA_013390105.1). Taxonomy (NCBI): domain Eukaryota; kingdom Metazoa; phylum Chordata; class Aves; order Passeriformes; family Sittidae; genus Tichodroma; species Tichodroma muraria. Next base: position 10,087 of record WAAG01070235.1, on the reverse strand, counting down.
CTGTCAAAAAATTCCACACAAGTTACAAGCATCTGTACTTCACCTGACAAGGCAGCCCATTATTTAGGAGTGTTCAGGCTGACGAAAGAATAGTTAAGTACTCTGAACTATCTTGGTGTGAAGTCGCTGCACCAAACACCACAGCCACCATCTCCTGCCTGTCATTTACTGCTTTTTCTCTCTCAGGGTGAAGAATTTAATTTATTCCTAAAGCTGAATCATATCCAGAGTGCACAAAATCCTCTTCCAAATAAAACAACACTAGGTTTTATTAGTGGGATGTTTTATACCAAGTTCAGCCGCTGCTAATAAATGTGTTGAGCTTATGAAAAAAAGTCATAATAAAGGAGACAAGTATTTGTAAGCAACCTTTTGTTTCAACCGAAATAGTAACAACAGTGAAACTCAATGAAAAGAATGAAAGGAAGAACAAACCTCCCATTTTATGTAACTATTAGCTGAATTGAGAAAGCACCAGCATTTCTGCTTTGCACTGTTCTTAAGGCATTTGTCACACAGCTGGGTCATGCCAGTGCATTAGGAAAAGCCTGAGCAGCATCAGAATAAAGCCAAAGAAATAGAAAAGAATCACACCCAGAGCACACCAAACAGAGCGCGACTTTTACCTTGCCTATGCTGCTGAGTGACCTGCACAAGATTGGAAGTACTGACCTATTTGGCCCTGTCCAGGGTTAAGAATGGACTTCTATCTGTGAAGAAACTGAGTAATAAATTTCTGCTGTATTCCATGAAAATTTCCTTGAAATCTTACATTAAAATAATGCTGTATTCCATGAAAATGTCCTTGGAATCTTACATCTTGTAGCTGGCTTGCTGGACACAACTGAAACCATTTCTATTATTTCTAAGTTAAGAATAATGCAACAGAAGAAAACTTGGTTTCTCCTAATTGTTCCAAGCTCTCATTAGAAACAGAATCAATGCGTTGCATAAAAGAAAAAGAAAGTGAAATCACTCTTTAGTGCCTGTAACCTCATACTCACTGGGTAACAGCTTGGGTACATTTTGGGTAACAGCTGTTGTTGCTCATGCTCTTTCTTTTCTTATCTCGTGCTGATGTGCTAAGAGCAGACTGGCCCGATCCTGCCATACCAACGATACTCCTCCTCCTCCTCCTCACACAAGCTGGCACTGTACAATTAACGAGTCTATGTAAAAGCCCATCTCCTCCTGGGAAGGGAGGTGGTCATTATGGGAGCGTTCATATTAGCAAACTACGGGACCGAAATTATGCATGCACATTCAACCTGTGTGTGTGTGTTCTGCAGGATGGGACTACATCAGAGCTCCCTATAAAGACAGGACAGGTAGGAAAAGGGTGGGCAGTTCTAAAAAAAGACAAAGTTATTCAGAAATTATTTTAGATATAACAATGCCAGGAAAACCAAGAATTCATTGACTGCTTCAGAAATAATCTAACGGGTTTCTTCAAAGAGCTATGATCAGCCTACAACATATAATTCTGACACTAATTCATATTCCTTGAGCTCACTTCAGCATAAATCAGAGCAATACAGCAGTGAAAGGAAATGAATGGGGGCCATGCACTCTGCTGTGGCCATCACCTGGCGCAGTTTCATCCCGAAATGCCCAAGTCAGCTCCCTGCTTATCGCTCTTTGAGCTGGGGAAGGAAAAGAGATAAAGCGCCAGAAAAGAGATTGGAAGGTGCAAGACAGAAGGAGGAGCTAGTAGATCTTTTAAATTAATTTACTTGGTTTAGCAGTTTCATAAAGTAAGATGCTTCTGGGACAGAACACCAAATCGGATAAGCCTGTTCCAAGGACACAATAATTTTACTGTGAGTCAGCAATGATCAAGGACTCCCTTGGAAAATTCCAGCACCTGAGAAAAAGGCCAAAAACCACATTTTTGTTTAAGACATTTTTGGGCCCTCAGGATTTCCATGGTACCTGGAGATCTCAGAGTTTTGCCTGCTTGTGGGAAATAGAAAAGCTATAAAACTCTTAGAAAGCTGTGTGAAAAGGAATCTTAGAATGGAGGAATGTAGAAAAGTTAAAGTAGCAATTAATAATGAAGTTTTATCCATTGTTTTAGAACTATTACAAGTAAACATTATTAGATGTAAGATGTACGTGTCAGTTTACTAATTGGTTTTAGCAAATGCTTGCCACCTTTTAACATTATCTTATTGGCTAAAAAGTTTTTAAAAGACCATGTAACTAAGAGAACTCAGCTGCTGTTGCAGTGGCTGAGGCAGCTCTCATCACCTTTGCTTGGCTTTGTAGAATGAGACTAATAATTATAATGAAATAAAAGCCTCGAGACAGCCATTCCAGCAATCCTGTCCTGTGCTTTGTGTATCTAGATATATGTAAATATGAAAAGAAGAAAATCCAACACCTGCTACCTGCAGAATAATAACCTTGTAAGTCTCATATCCACCCTTGTGGTGTTTCTGAACGTGTCTAGCCCAGGATTACGTTGCCTGCTGCTCAGCAGGTGAATAGTGTTGCAGTTTCCCCAGCACAGCAGCTGAGCTTGCACCATTTCCACAGACAAGACAAAGACTTCAGAAACCTGGAGAGGAAGCTGATTGTAGGGATTGAAACAGCTTCACCTTTAGACTAACATTTTCTAAAGGACATAGTGGTTGGACAAGAGTCAGGAGGAGAGGGACTGCTCTCCTTGTACTCTCTACTACTCTAGTTAATTAGCCCTAGGGATTTGTACTCAAACTTTCACCATCAGCTCTGCTGGTTAGAAGTGGGTTGTTTAATTTAAATACTTTCCTATTCTCTGCTGAGCTGTGAGTTGGGAGGATGGGAGGCAAATTGCTGCAAGGGATTCAGTTAAGTCATCTGAGGTTCACAAGTTGGTAAAAGTTGCCTTCTATCACCCAAAGAAAGATGTAACAGGGCTGTGTCTGCAGTAATAAGTGCAGATCTAAGATCCTCATGACAGCGATCTGAGTTTTGGAATTTTTTTGCTTTTTTAAAAGTTAAATCCTCTCCACAAAGGCCCCAGTGACAGAAGAATTCTAACACATGGAAAACCATGATTGCAGAGTGGTTGGACAACCTTGTAATTCCATTAAACACACGGCTTCTGGCTCTTCCTTCAGCAACAGATCTCTTTCTCCCTGTCTTCTAAAAGCTAGTTACCCATATGTTGCTTTATTTAAACCAAGGTAAAACTTCAACCAGTTGTGCTAACAAAACCAGTATATGTAGATCCACTTGGAAAATACAGCTGATGTGAGTACTCCTGCACACAACAGCATCGTAGAGGTATTCTCAGCACTCTGATGTAACATATTACATGAGGGATGTGAGGGTACTTGTGGAATACAAGATGTGGCATCACTGTACCTCTTAAACCAAAAGGAGTTGGGTCACTCACTACTTCGTGCCGTTTGGCCTTTTTGTCAGGACTGGTAGGAGAAGCTGCAGGAGGATGAATAGGTAAAAAACACAGAAGAGAGATATTGAAGAACTGGAAAAAAGAGAATAGGTGGATTGCATGCTAAATACCTTTGAGTTTACACTGGAAAACAAGTGGATTTTTTGTAATCTAATTTTAGCTGTCACTGGTGCATGGCAGCAGAAGGAATTAACTAACAAGTTAATTAACAAGTAGTTATTTGAAGATAGATTGACAAATTTATTTTACAGTAATAGATGAAAGTATATGCAAACTTTTCTAAATTGACTAGACATCAATTGAATACAATTAACTTCAATTTCAGACAAACACTACCAAATTAAGCAATCATTTTTATGTAAATCTAGTGCTACAGCAATACCTGGTCCCGTAAGAAGGATCATTGGCAATGTCTGGCTTTTAGCAGAAGGAGATGAAGTTTCTGTCAAGGCAAGCATGGGACATTAGTGCTCACCTCAATAGCATTAGATACACAATCCTAGAGTCTCTCCAGAAAGAACTCAAAGGTAATTGGGTTTTAAACAGGCATTCTGGAAAAATGCTTGCAGGGGTAAAAATACCATGCTGTTGAATGTGTGCCACCATCTTAACACAATTCAGACTGTTCAAAGACAGCTCTTCAAAGCAATAAGTGATTGTACCAGTGTGATTACTTGGCAGGAGGAAGCAAGAAAAGCCTCAAACTCTTACTGCCTGTTTTAGAAAAAAAAGAGGCAAAGACCATTTCTGAACGAATGGGGAAATTCTTACTTATTTTTCTATCCAGCAAAACAACATTGTCAGACACATTCTGCTGCAGTTATTTATGCTTTGAGAATTTTGTTAGTAAGGATACCAATAAAAAAATCCTCTATAAAACCTTCACAGAATCACCTTGATTCCTTTTTGCCAAGTACAAGTGCATTTGGGGCAGATCCACTGAAGCTAGAAGCAGGCCAGGTGTCTGATCAGAAGACAACTTCCTTCCTCTTGTTTTCCTACAGGAGTGGGGCTCTATAAACTCTGTCCTTGCCTTGACAGTGAGATTGGAGGCACTGGGAGCCACACTCCTCTTGCATCTCCACAGCACTTTTCCTAGCTGCATCCCCCCTCCCACTCTGGAGCTGGCTTCCCTTGAAATCTCCCTGTCAGAGGCACTGGCTAAGGAACCTAGCTTGACCTTGGAAGAACAAGCTAGTGTGTACACTGAAAACCTATCACACTACACACACATACAAGGTGATGCTTCAATTACAGCCTTACACAGAAAACAGTCTAGCCTTTTTTTCAAGTTACCTTTCTGACTTTTGAGGTTAGTAAAGCCCTGCAGCATAAAGCGCTTTTTTGACAGTACAGAGCATTCTGAGGTAGAGCTAGTGTTGTCTACAAAGGAAGAGAGAGACACAGAAAGAGAAGGGAGAAGGCCATGAAAAGATCAAGTCAAAAAAGTCATTTGCAGCTGTGCCAGGGAACCTGCATGTTGGGATGAGAAGGGACAACTGAAAGTCCAGGTACAACACAAGTGTCCAGTTGTTCTTGCTGTGCAAGGGCTTGTACTGCCACTGGATCGATAAATAATTTCCATAATGGGGAAAAAATTAAAGAGAAAAAACAAAACAAAACAAAAGATCTCCCTCTTACGTCAGGTAAGGCCAAGACATTTTTTCAGAGAAAGAGAACCCTGAGAAGCTGGGCAGCTTTAAGAGAAGACCTACCGCAGACTTCAGCCTCATAACAAACAGTCCCCACCTGCCTTTGGCTACTATCCATTCAAGATGGCTTTGGCCCTGTCCACACCACACACTGGAATGCAGAAATCAATCCCAAGCTAAGGGCAGATGGGACCAGTATGCTGGTGCAGCATGGGCAGCACTGTGTGGGTGGGCTGCCCTAGGGCTGAAAACAGCAAAGCCCTGCTCGTTCAGGAGCGCTGCTGCCTCTCCTGCACTACTGTGGCTACTCTGCTGGTGGATCTGCCTGTGCATCTGCAGTGCAGGCATGCTCCTTGCAATTAAAGACCACAACATGTATGGGCAAACTCACCTTTGCCTTTCTCAGGATACTTTGGTGCTACTGTAGTGCCACAACCTTCTAGACTTGTGAGATCAGCTTTTTTCTCCTCCATTTTTTTTGTATTTCTGATGTGGTTTCGTGAAGGACTGTTTATCAGAAGAGAATAAAGACAATCAATCCAATCACAGGCTTTTACATACAGATATACAGGCTGAAAACCATTTATTTGTTACTTCCCAGACTGTAGCTTCCAGGACTGAAAAAGTCATTGGTGATTGTGCATTTAAAGACCATGAGAACATACAAATGAGAAACTCCTCTCCTGACTAACTGCAATCACTTGTTCCATGGCAGTGGGAGTTACTGGAAAGATGGCTCTGGACAACTTCCACTCACTTGCAGCTAACAGGTTCCTCCTGAATGTACTAGGAATAAAAGAACTAAAGGAATAAACTCTGCCTCCCAGAAGCTTTTAATACAGGAACAAATGAAGGACCTTGCAGTGGATTCCCATCACAACTCCATCTGGGAATAGGATAGACAAAGACACTCCACAAATACAATGTATCTAGGAAATTCTCCCTGAGCAATAAACAGATGCATAAAAGATGCAGGGCAGAGAGCCACCAGTATGTATTTGAGCATACACACACTATACGGATATGAGCACATGGACTTATGGATAGGTATATACACACATATGAAAAACCAGATTGAGTAGCAGAGGATTAAAGAGAGGTGTCAAGCAAGGGCAGAACAACAGATGGGAACAGAAGAATATATAGGTTGCTATGGTGAAGAATGGAAAAAAATTTCTTTCACCCAGAAATTGGGAGACTGGAGGAATTAACACATTACTTAGGTTAAAAAAAAATAAACTGGAGTAAAAGAACAAGAGACACAGAAAAGATACTGCCGTAAAAAGATAAAAAAGAGGGTAACACGACATTGGAAAAAGAGAAAAAGTAAAGGAAAAGAAGAGTGAAGGAAGAAAAAGGCTGCTCCATAAAACTCTCTTATCTGGACCGTAATGTATATAATCAGCTGCTCAACAAGCAGACACATAATACCACCAGGATTTTGGCTGGTGCAGAAAATTACATTTCTGTGGCATTCTTTATCAACTGGCAAAACACATGCTGCTCAGTTTAACAGTTCTGGAGGTGTATAAACTCCAGGCTTTACTGCTTTATAGTAGGAAGGGAACTAAACCAAAACTTTAAAACGCGAGGACCAGTATTAAGGGATAGGAGCAATGAAGAGCTGGAAACCAGATGTAGTAGTATATTTACAAGATAGCCAGGCTGATGTGACAACATACTTACCTTGCACAACTTGATGCTGGTAGTGGTAGAGGTAAGCTCTGTGTTTGTTCTAGTGTCCTGTGCTGACTAGCTTCTATAATGGAGGAAAGAAAAAGAACTATTAAAATTGATTTGTGTCCTACACAGGGAAGACGTACAGGATCTGAAGGTCAAAGAGAAAATTGATTTTAAAAAAATTGAAAAAGGAAAAAGAGAATCTACAAAGTATTTTACCTCTGCATGCCTGCAGTTGACTTGTCAGCACTTTTCTTATTTCATTTACCCAAGTAGCTTTAACTTCAGGGGTTGGTGCCTACCCAAAAATAATTATAATCAGCCATTAAGCACAGAATAGTTATTACACAAATAGTTGCATGCCAAAGCATAGCCTGAGAGGAATCACTCAAAAGGTTCAGACAAAGCTCCCTCTCCAGAGCTTCTATGAACAGAAACTGGTTGTAGCCACTGGAACAGGCTGAGGCAGAGGCTGTGCATGTGCTACAGCCACGTGGGAATCATTTAAGGTAAAGGATTTTTGGGAAAGTTCCCTAAATGAGTTAGGACTCATTCTTCGCTTCCAGGATTTCTAGTAGAAGGAAATGCAAGAGCAGATAAACTGACAATGGTTGTTTCAAACACAGCCAGACCTCATCTCTCAAGTCATCCACTACTCCAGTGACAGCTATAGTAATGGTGTATACAATATCCTCTATTGTAAGATGTGATTATTTTTTTCCCCAGAAGACTCTTCCACTGAAATATGACTTAGGTTTTCTTTTTTTTCCTACATTTCCTCATCACACTCTTATTAGTGATATAACACAGGAAAAAGACCTCTGGATCTTCTTAGGGTTAGACTCCCATTCCCCTTTTGTTTTTT
>WAAG01070234.1:192034-211367 GCA_013390105.1 Tichodroma muraria | reverse complement strand
TAACAGAGGGAAAAGTTGTGGTCAGGGCTGCGTGCACCTTGGTTTTCCTTTCAAAGCAACTTCAGACAATGCTCTTGTACTGCATTAGCAGCGATGATTTCTTTGCTGGGGCCCAGGAAATGAAACCTTAAATGGGCTCAAGGGCTGCTAAACCAGTAACCCAAATGTCTTCATTGATTGGAAACCTCTGTTAGCAGAATGACCAGATTTATTATTTTTCCATTGCTATTGACAGTAAGGCTACAACACAAGAGCTCCAATGCAGCAGATTTTTGGAGGCAGACTCAGCTCATAGTGATGATGAAAAAAAAAGCTTTTTGAGTTGCAGGGTGCAGTGTAGGACTCAGACTCCTGAGTAAGCTCTAACCTAGGTACCCTGAGTAGCAAAAGAAATGATTTAGTGGCCATAGTGTGAAGCCACCTCACCTTTTCTCTTTGGGTTTGAAGCCTGTTTTATGAGCCTAATTTCCAGTGACTCTGGCAGTGGAATTAACATGTAAGGAAGAAAGCAAATGTGAAAGTGAATGTAAGAGTTTATGAGACAGAGGTTGCACGCGGACAACTGTGAACAGTGGAGACCTGCTGGAGACTATTTCAGCACAGGACATTTTCTGGAGTGCACTTCTGGTCTCGGTAGCCTGTTCTTTCAGTGCTCAGGCTTCCTTAGTCAGCTCCACCACACATTAACTCTTCGCTTTTCCATCCCTTTTGATGACCAAAATGGCTCGCTCTGCCCTTTGCAATCTGGGCAAATTTCACCTGTAGCTGTGTTCTCACTCTGATATGGTATTAATCCTTTGCAATAATGCAAAATTCATCTCTTGGTTTTAAGCTGTGTTTACGTAACAGAGACACAGTTCCCAGTCATAGCTAAGTTTTTATGCTTTTTGTGGCTATCCACTCCTACAGAGTGCTGGAACAGTAGTCAATGCACATATTATTAAATGCATAGCCATTTTCCAAACATTTTCTGGCAAATCCCACTAAAATACTCTTGAGAATAAAAAGCTTAATTAATTATGCTGAATGTTCGGGCATTGGATCCAAAATACCACAATAGAGAATTTAAGGGAGGAAAAATATTTGAAAAGAAATCTTGTTATGTTCCTGTTTATGCCAAAAGCCATATAATTGTTCGGCTTTATTTGTGAATATAAAAATGGAAGTTTTATCCCCATGATCATTTTAGCAAGGAAAATACAGATAATATTTGTCAACTGTAAACAACTAATTCTAATGGGAAGTAAAGACTCTAAATTGATGAAGACATGAGCATGAGATAGGAGTTTATCAAGGAATTGCAGGGGATTCTGCCTGGCAAAACAAAGAAAAATAATTAATTTCGCAGTATCATTGCCAGCTAAAACAAACTGATGATTTAAAGAAAAAAAAAGAGGAGCAAAAAATTCTCACATCAAAATGTCTTACCGATATCTCCTTAACTGTCTTGCTTTTAAGAAAATACTGTCCTCCTTTTCCCTTTGGCTTGTACTCATGTTTCAGGACTTTTTCTCGTGGCAGCCTCTCTTCATTCTCTACCTGTGGCCTGATGCTAATGGAGCTGATGGTCCCCAATATTCAGAATGTCCTGGCAAGGGTTTTTGTGTACAGATAGCCATTTCTTCTGCAGTCCTTCCCTCTGAAAAGGCTGTTTTTCATGTAATTGAAAACCAAAGTAATTGAAGTACAGGAGATCCCATTTTATGGTGCCTTCTAATTTATCCAGAAGAATAAGCTTCTTGAGAAATTTAATAGTCATTTAGTAGTTGTTCAGATTCTATTTAGGATTTAAATATTATACCAGAATGGAAGCTTACACATCCTTTGGTTTGAGGCTGGTATGAATAATACCAAGCCTCTAGTGCTTCCCATTAATTTTCTTTGGAAAGAACTTGGGCTGGATGCATCCACTACACTGCATCTAGAGCTGACCTGAGTGCTACATCTGCCTATATGATCCAGGCATCCACACTTGGAGAGGTGGAGGGAAAAAAACAATGAGCCTCGCTATTAATGATAGAGTGATATTGTATTTTCTGGCCCTAGCTGAGGAACAAAGATGTCACGGAAGAGCGGAATTGCGAGGCATAATTTTTGTGTGAGTTAAAGTTCAAACCCATTCTTGAAAACAAACAGCTTCTAAATTTAGCATGCTTTATCTACTCTTTTTCAAGCTCCCTCATCGCCACTTTTCACCCATTAGGCTGTGACACCTGTCATCCCCTCAGCCCAAAGAGGTGAGGGATCTGACCACTTCAGCTGGAGGTGAGCAGAGAGAGCCCGACACCATCAGCCAGTGCCCACCCAGGCAGAGTGCTCTGATCTCCCTCCACTTTGAAATATTCAATTAAAATAGGTGTAAAGGATTGACAAGACCCACTGAAAGTGGCTCTATATTTCAAAGAGAAGAACTTGTCATGCTGGGCTGCAGGGTGTGAGAATCTACATAGGAGGGCAAAGAGAAAAAGATTTTTAGTTATAAAATATTCAGGAATGTCTTAGCTCAGCTGGGGAAAGAGGACAGGAATTTGCTGCTGGAAGATAAAGCTCACAAGAAGAGTATTTCAAATTTAAACATATCTGTATTATTCATCCTAGCTTGAAAGAGATCAGGCAGTCTGTGTGCTTGGAGAAGTTGATTTTGGTTTATTTTAAATCCTGGGTTTAAGTCATGGTTACTGTGGCCATCTGGACACCACTGGTTAGGCTGTTGTGAAGTGGGTGCAAAGCCCCTCGAATTTAAGAATGTGAATTTGCAACCCAAAAACATAACAAGCCTTTGCACTCTGGGCTAATTGTTGGCTTTTCAGCTGTTTTTCCACAGTGGCTGGAGATTTTCTTTATTCAGGTTGATTTTGAAATCTGGTTTACTCTGGCAAAAGGAGAAATATTTTCTTCTCTTTTCTCAGCAGACTCACTGCAGGCTGATGGCTGGTTTCATGCTTCTGACTCCTTCCACCAAGAGTAAAACTGGGTAGCAAGCTTTTAGTTACTCTTGACACAAAATTATGTTTCTTTCTCTCCGAGCCCACTAAAAATGCATTTAAAGTTTTGCAAATTTTGAGTGGGTGATGACAATTTCCTGAAAAGATAAGGAATCATGAATTCAGTCAGCTTGCAGCTCAGAGGAGCAGCCACGAGCTGCGCTTGCTCCTGTGGAACGTAAGCGACAGCACTAGGAGGATCCCCTTCAAATCTCCTTTCTCCTGGTGCTCCTTGAGCATCCTGAAGCATTTAGCTGTTTGCAGCTTCCAGCAGTAGCTGCTCTTTGCTTACACACTGCAAGGGGTGCGTAACAAGTTACTCTGAGAGAGCAGTGAGGAATAACCGGAGAATCCATGAGTAAGGGGCTCCAGAAGCGCAGCCCAGAAATGCCAGCAGGAGAACAGCGAGGATGTGCTGTAGGTCCAGCATGCTCCTTCCTCACTGGCACAGCTCATAATTGAACAGACCTGGGCAGCTTCCTGGAGAGAAATCTCAGGAGATGCAGCAGCTCTTGCTCACATCCCGACAAATCCATGGGCAAGGCTTGCTTCCCCCATAACTCTACTGTCTAGTCTTACAAGGAGAGATCTGCTACATTTACAAGGTGTATAAATTCCCTTTTCTCCACCCAACTGTATTCCAGGCCCCACCTCAAGTGCCAGCCCAGGGATGTGAAATGTTATTTCCTGATTACTTGCTCGCAGCCAGCATGTACACGTCCTGCTGTATAAATGATTTGTGGGAATCTTTTGAAAATGTCATACCCATATAAATCTTGGGATGATTCCTACTTGTGCCAGTTCGTGGGGCTTGTCTTTATGAATTTATAGTTTACAGGAAACCAAATGTGCACCCTGCTAGAAATTACTGGAAGATGCTAGTCTTATTTAACTGGAATGGGGAAGGCAGTTTTTCTAGCACTTGTGCAGATACTCCTAAGAAAGCAGTAGGAAAATTATCAGTACTGCATTTCTCTCTTCCTCCCTCTGCATGTGGAGCACACTGCCTGCAGCCTCTGAAAGTCTGTGATTTCTGACTTCTCTTGGAAGATGTGCTGGTCACCTCCAGCTTGAGTACCTTTCTATGGGTTTGCATTTTAGGGGCTCCAGTCTTCTACACGGGGGAATTCAGGAACCCTCTGCTGTCCAGTGATAGGAACTGGCAGGAAATCCCACACCTGTGGGTGTTCCTGTCACTTCTTTGAGCCAAAAGCACAGCGGCTGGAGCCTGCTGTCTCCTCCAGGAGGGCTGTTCCCTGGTCTGTGCCCTGTGTGTCCATAAACACCTCCACCTTCAGACAGTATCCCTTAAGGCTGTGCAATTCAAGGTGCAGTGTGGAAACAAGGGAGAGATCTGCTGGGCACCTCCACTTAAGAGGAATATTAGGGATGTGCTAATCTGAGCTTTCTCCTTGGACACCTTTTTGGCTGAGCTCCATATTAGGCTTAGTGAGCTCGACTGAGTTGTGGTGATAGCTCTGCATTGTTCTCCTTCCTTTTATCCTTTTAGCATGAGGGCCAAACGTAGCTCTCTTCCCCATGTCAGGGAGAAACAGGCTAAGGATGTTTAAGGTTAGGGTTGGGTTAGGGTTCACTTGGTAAAATGAGGCTAAGGGGATCACTTGGTAAAGGGCTACAGCCCCTTGAATTCTGGGAACAGGTAACAGTTCAAGGAAAAGTTCAGGTGAGAGCTGAGGGTACTTTTTAGAGGGGAGAAGGTCAGTCAAGTTCACAGACATTGTCTCCCTCTGTCAGTTTTTGCCCATGCTTATATTGAGATCACAAACCCTCAAGTTAACTGCATCTTTCCTTTAAATAAATGCTTTTTCACTCCAAAAAATGCATACAGTTTCACAGTTGAAATGCTTGCTTGAAGAATGAGTTCTTGCTATTTCTACAGCACTCATCATTTTGGCACCCCAATAGTCTTTAGGATGTTGCTGCTGCTGTTCTGGGTGGGTCTAAGGGGTTTGGTGACTATCACAGATCTGTGCCTGGCCTTCCTCCCTCATTCACAGAGCAGACATAAAGCAGATCTTAAGCTCTTGTTTTCCATGGCATTTCAGAACAGCTTTATTCTTGACTATCTAGTGGAATTTGCATATAAGGGAGCCTTACCCAGCTTTAAAATCTAAACCTTTTGTATTTTCCAATATTAAGTGGAGGGCTTTGTTTTGTTTTGTTGTTTAAAGAAGAAATGAGGTTTGGCATCCCGTTAAGGGGCAGAGGAACTCATCCCAAACGCGTTTCCTTGTGTTGCAGGACAGAAACCAAGCAGCATGAACTGAACTCTGTGCACACCCCCTCTCTCTTGTACACACATGCTGAAATGTGTGTAGTGCCAGTGTGGTCTCCTGCAGCTCAGCAGTAGGGCTGTGGTTACTGAAGGGTCTGGAAAGAGTCTAGACCTTTGTCACTGTGTGGAAAAGCAGATCCTGGTATTCTGGAAACCTTGATTAAAAACTGACATAAGGTGAGAAGCAATTGCATCATAGTAACTTCTTTGTCCAATAATTAATATTGGGAGTTCACGCTCCTCAGCTTGTCTCTGTCTACTGGCAGGGACAGGAGATGGCAGCTCACCGATGATATTCTAAGTTCAAGATGGAATTTATTAGAGACTACTGATATCAGCTCTGGTATTTCTGTTGACAAACAGGTATGGGAGTCTCTCTTGCCACCTCACTCGGTCACAGGAGAGCATTAAGTGTAATTAAGTCTTGAAGACAATCGTTAGTTGCGGTTGCACCGTGTCTCAGACAGCGCTGGTTACGCCTCTGGCGTGGAGCTGTCTGTGCTCTGAGCACCCAGCCCTGTTGCCTGGGATGGATAGGGCTGTGTTCCCAGCTGGTGTGGCTGGCTCAGCTCCACCAGAGCAAGTGGGACAAGGTGCTGCACGTGCACCAGTGTTCTGATGTTTACACAGGTCAGAGACTGCTCCCGAACACGCCAGCTTCAGTGGACTCTGGCTTAGGCCATGCACCTACAAGAACATTGTTCTGTAACACAGAGTAGTTCCCATGATGGTAAATTCCCAGGGAAGAAACAGGTTCTGTTTTCATTACATTCACAGTTGCATTTCAGTCCTAACAGCAAAGTAGAAAGGTCTCAGAAATATTCCAGTCAATCTCATGGCATCTTAAAATATCTCTCCCTAATTAAGCAATATCCTTGTGTGGAAACAGAATGAAGCAATTAATCTGTGTCATGGTTTTGAGGCCACAATGGACAGTGTTTTTTACTGTGTGGATTGAATAAAGACCTATGAAATAAATTATTTCAATTCTTCATGCTTAATCCTTGCCAGCCTCTCAAAATACAAAATTGAATACAGTATTAAATATTGAACCCTTGTTTAAACGGCTGTATTTGCTGTCATGCTGCTTTATTTTGATGGCTTTTGCTGCAATCTTGTGCAACTCTGTCAGAAATTTTTAGTATTGTCTGATATGTGATCTAATTTGACCAAGCAGATGCATATCCAACAATATAAATTCCACCAGGACAATCAGTATATTGGCATCAAATAAGGTTTGATCATTGTTTTGCTATCGAATCGGAAGTTGAAGGTGGTAACATGGAGTAGTTTTCTGAAATTACATGCAAATCCACCAGAATGTATTCATTGTTGTAACAGTCCATGTTGTAATATTAATTATTTATCTTATTTTACAGTTGTTGGAAAGGATCATAAATCAGAAAACTGTGAGGAAAAGTAGTGGAATTCCACATAACTCCCCTTTCCTAACTTTTCTTCAAGATTTCCTCCATCCTCCTTGGTTCTGCAAGCAGTGCCTTAAAGTGAGCTTAGATTGCTACTAAACCCTCAGTGCTCCCCAAGCTTATTGAAACCAAATTTAACATAGTTTTTAAAATGGGTTCCAGAGTGTGCACTTACATCAGGACAATGGTGTTAAATTAAGCAAGACATAATATTTGAAAAGGTTTATTAGGTATGTATGACTGCTCCAGGAAATGACAGGTGCGAAGATGCCGTCTGGGGAGATTCCTACCTGCATTTGAATGGGATGTGAGCAGTGAAGGTCATAACAGGGGGGGGGGAGGAGCACTAAACATAAAGTTACTCCCTGATTCTATGATCCTCCAGAACTCGAGCTCTCTGGCAGCATCCAGTTGAGCAGTCCTGTTAAATATAGTGCTCTGCTTCAGCTTCGCGTTTTGGCTGTGACTGAATTCTCATCCAGCCTCCTCCACTCTGTCTGTCTTGGTAGTTCTCCTGCTTCCTTTTCCCTGCTCCTGGTGCTCTGTTCCCTGTCTCCCTTGCCAGCCTTCCCCCCTACCCGTCCTGCCACGGAGCCTGAGAAGGAGCTTGCTCCCCACCGTGGCCTGTGAAATGGGACAGCAGGACCCTTCTCCCCATGATGGCAGCGTGACCCTTCTCCCAGACACGGCACAGGCTGCATCAAGAGCTCTCTCTTTGGATGGATAAAGAGCAGCTCCTTCACAGCCTGCTTCATAGATTTGGGAAAGAGAGCAGAGAATGATAAGGGCTGCTGCTTTTTTCAATTTTTTTCTGTCCTTCATCTCACAATGCACCTGTCTCCTATTTCTTTAAATCTGCAGCAGAAAGATAGGCAGGAGACTGGAGGGGGTGGGGGGGAAAAGAAAAAAAAAAAGTTTCAAAACCATAACAACTGGTCTCTAAGAAAAAGGCAAGTTTTATCTGCTTCGGCTGAGGCAGCCTGTGAGTTGAATTCTGCCAAATTCTTTGTCCATCTCCCTTTCCAGCAATGCCCTTGCCTGCCCTGAGCACAGTCCTCACTTTCTCATTTCTTCAACTATCCCCACATGTTGGAGCAATTCATGTTCTCATTTAAAATGCTAGTGTTGCTGGTTCTGACTTCTCATATTTTATTTTCTTCAGATTCCTGTGGTACTTGGATGTGTTTTTCTAGACAGAGCTCAAGAATCTAAGGGTTAGGTGAAAAGCTGTTTTTGTTTAAAGGAAGTATTTCTCTGGACTCTCGTTTGAATGTGAAGGAAAGTTTGCAAAATAACTTAAATGTTCTGTAGAGGCTCAAAAGGCAGCAAGGCAAGGGTGCAATTCTCTGCTTATTGATGTCTTGGGGTTTGATCAGCCTTGTGGTTTTAAGCAATGTGAGACATGCTGGTTTAGAGCTGGGTGAAGAGGCTGTTTTCTGCATCTACAAAGAGCAAAATCAAGATCTCACATCCAAACATGCTGGAGTTAGATGTGGATTCACTTTCCTGTGTAGAGTCCCTTCTCATCTCAGTATCCATGTGATCTAAAGTATCACATAGATGTCCCTTGAAAATATGCATCTAGTAAATGCCTCGTGTTTACTTTTGCATGTCAAAGCGAAGAGGAGGCCAAAAAATAATATTCCTAGTAGCAATATTCCCTTCCCATGGCAGTTCCTTAATTCTATATTAACAAGGACTGAAAGGAACCACCCCAATACAATAATTTTCTTTCTCTGGTAAGAAACTAAAGCTCTGACACATAGAACAGCTTTGCTGCTATTTAAGAGAGAAGGAGGAATATGGTGTTATGACACTTGTGCTGGGGAAACTGAAAAGATTGAAGACTGTATTCTTATATTTATTGCCCTGACAGGTCTACGTCAGTGGACTATATGAGTCCATATTAAGCAGTGTTGTTAAGAACTCCAGCAGTTTCTCTCCAAAGAGAGCCTGCTGTGGATAGATTCTAACAAGGCCTCAGAGATCACAGAACATCACCCTGAAGGTTTCTGTGTCTCTGTCCTTTTTGTGCTGGGTAGGAAATGGAAACCTCTAGGCAAAGCGTATTCTGTGCACCTCAGCTCAGGAAAAAAAACCAGAAAGATCCAGCTTTACTATCCCACCACAGAACAGAGGGACCAGAGTAACCACTGCTCTGTCAGAGCAGTACCACTAATCCAGAGAGTCAGTCCACGTGCAGCTGAAACACAGGATGATCCCATGTCATTCAGGTGGAGACAGGGCACAGAGGGCTTTACCTTCATGTCCTCCAGCAGTTTTCTGCAGAATGGTAAAAGCTGGGCAGGGCTCTAGACCTGGGCAGGGCTCTAGACCTGCCCAGGTCCCTTCTCACCAACCAGATCTTGACCCTAGTAGTGAAGCTCAGTGACAGTTCAGCCAGTGCTGTGGAAGGGTTGAAGGGGCGCAGTGTGGTTTATTCTGTATTAGAGGGTTTATGATGTTCTTGGACCTGAAATTTTGAACTTTCCACCAATATATCAGGCAATCTATTTAGTGACTGATGTTGAAACCGTTACCCAATATTTTTGCCTCAAAACAGAATCTGTGTATTTCTTTTTTATAGCAGATTTGTGTAGACCCAAGAAAACAGAACACAGTTCTTTAGTTGCATTAATTCAGTGACTGATGTGATTTTTTTAAAAAAAATTATGAGTACTCATGTGGTGTTTTGATTTACTAAGTCAGTCCAATGTTTATTAATATCTTTCATTTTATATTTGCTTCCTTATCTTTTTAATAAAACGAGCATATTACTGAACAAATGAGGTACACTTTCCCTGATATCAGCAAAAATGGATGCGATGACTGAATCATGGCCACAATCGAGAGAGAACAGACAAATCCGGAGACTCAACTGAGCAAATCACCAGATTAATATGGCAGATAGCTTGTCAAGGGTTATGCAAAAGGTATTTGCTTTGTGGTGCTTTGGCATGAGGGGAAGTCAAAGGAGAGTATTTTTCTTCAGTCCATGGCTCGATCCTGTCCTAGGCAGCATGGTGTGGTGACCTCGACAGCAGAGATAACACCAGCCCCTTCTGGCCTTAGGCCCTTGCCAAGTGACACTGCCCAAAACAGATGGCAATCCATCCTGGTTCATTTAATTTGCCCTCGGCAGCTCTCAGTGAATGCGCTCTCATTAAATCTCACTGTTGTTGCAAGTTTCTAATTTATTGTTGGTTTTTGTTACTTATCCCTTCTGCACAGTAAGACAGAATCTGTCAGCCACATAAATGCTGTTTAAATCCTACACGTTAGCAGTTTTTAAATGACATTCCTTGCTGACTGTGGACTGTACAGAAATGATGGTGGCAGACCCAGAAAGAGGCACTTTCGGGCAATGAGAATAGCCAAAGTGCAAATATTATTAAAAGTTCCCTAAAATGTGTGTGTTCACATTCATTACTAGAACATGAAGACACTTTTTCATCATGATGAAAAAAAATGCCTTTGTATTTTCTCTGCATCTTCTTTCTTTTTCTTCAGTGTATTAATGTCCTGTGGTTGCCAGTGGCACCACAGCCAGACTCTGCTGGAAGCTGTCTGTCAGGTTTTTGGGTGACTTGACCAGGCAAGAGAGAAGATGCAGGT
The DNA here is from genome assembly GCA_013390105.1 of Tichodroma muraria. Taxonomy (NCBI): domain Eukaryota; kingdom Metazoa; phylum Chordata; class Aves; order Passeriformes; family Sittidae; genus Tichodroma; species Tichodroma muraria. The sequence continues at coordinate 201,045 of WAAG01070234.1, read as the reverse complement.
GACATTGATGCTGGCAAGAAAACTAGTCCTTTTCCTTCCTTCTGCCCTGCAGTTTCCCACAGTCATTTCCAATAAAGTGGTTTGGGGATCCTTAGTGTCCTGAGCAGTCTGTTGGGAAGGAGGGGACACACTCCCCTCACATCCATCACTGATGGACTCCATATCACAGTGGAAAATCCCATAGCCAAATAGGTATGGGTGCTGCCTTTCTGCTTAGTTTGTTTGGGTTTTTTTTCCTGGAATTGCCTCACTCTGTTGTAGCCAGGTGGCTACAACTGCTTTTTTTCCAGAAAAGCAGATTAGGGGGAGGCAGTGGGTCCGTGCCAGGGAGAAGGGTGTTAATGCTGCCACTTAGGTTAATGGACATTAGTTCTGCTGACTGTGGGTCTAATGATCTAATCTGCACAGTCACTGCATTTTCCTTACAGTTGCTATTCCTTGATCTAAATTAGGAAATTAATAGTTGTAAGACCATAAATTGCTCTTATGACTTTTAACCTAGAATCAGAAGTTGCTTTTGCACATCTCCAAATAGATTGCTTTTCTAACTAAACAATTAAATTTTTCCCAGCTCAGCTGGAAGCTGAGTCTGTATCCCTCATGTGTAGTCTAAATTGTGTGTAATTAGCCCTTTAATTTGTATTAGAATATGAAACAGCAGCCTAAGGTTCAACAAAGACAAGACAAATCCTGTAACCTTTGTAGGAGCAGTGTAGTTCCATGTTTATGTGGTACCAGACTGTGGTCACAGTGGCAATTTATTCAGAAGCAGTTTTGGTGCTCTTTGCAAGGACTCCAACTTCTACTTTTTCTCCAAAATAAATTCCTGTTGCAGAGAGTCAGTCCTTGCTGATGATGTAGAGAAAAGAGCAACAGTAGGTGTCGGAGAGCAGAAATCATTCTGAAAGCAGGCAGGAGCTGAGCATGTACCCATCTGTAACATGTGGGTTTCTATCACTGGAAGAATCTTTTTCCCTTAAGAACAAATTTTCCTTTCCACTCCCACCTCCTTTGCCTCATCTCCTTGCCAGGAGCAGTGCTTTAAAGAGCTGCACCAGGGAGGGCAGATGGGCAGAGACAGCAGGTCACCAGCCCATTTCTCAGTTGTGGAGGCTGAGCCCAGGGCAGACCTGTCCACAAGGCTGTGTAAAACTTCTTCAAAATATTTTCCTGTTTAACATCTTTCATCAGCAATTGCTGATTGGCAGTGCCCTGGGGGGAAGGGTCGATCCAGGTTTTTGTAGGTGTTGTGCTTGCCTTACATTATATTAATATTTGTCCCTCTCCTTAATCGAGGGGGATTTAGGAATGGTACCTGTGTTGGCTCCTGTATTCAGCTTCTTATTGCAATTGAGTGTTTAAAATGTCTCCTTATCCCCTGGCACTATAAATATTTAGACAGCCTATTGTATGATTTTATTTGTGCATGCCTCCTGTGATACAGGCTGATGAGGTTATAAAGGAAAACAGAAAAAAAAACACAAGAAACAGGGGAAAGCTGAAAAGGTCCATGGGGCTTTGTCCATTTCTAAGCATACATTTGTGTTGTGTGTAGCACTCTGTGGCAGTTACTGTACAGCTAGAACATTTCAAAATTTTCTCTTCCTGCAACAAATATCCTACTAATAGCCATTTTTCATTACTTAGACTGCAGTAGCCTAAGTATGCTATCTCTGTTCCAGAGACAGGAGCTGAGTCTCAGAGTCAGATAAAATCTAGAAAGAACAGAGGCATAGAAACACAAGAGTGAGGCAGGGGGGGGGATGCAGAATCAAATGATCACAGCAAATGCTGGGACAAATCTCATCATTTTAGATGTGTGCTTGGTTTTCTCTGTTAAACACATTTATTTCCCCTTTTTCCATCATATAAAATCTAATCAGATAAATATACTGACAATTCATGCGGATTTATTAAAGAGACCTTAAAATAATGTAAGCAAAGATACCTCTTCTTATCTCTCATAGGAAAAAGAATCCTAATTTTAGTGCAAAAATATGAGTGCATTTTTTTTGTTGGGGATTTTTTGCCATTTACTATTGTAAGGCCAGGATCCAAGTCAGCCCTTAATTTCAGAGTAAATACCATCCTTATTTTACTCCAAACATGGATACTGTATGTATCTTGTATATTATTAAAAGCTCCATCACAATAACTCATGTTATGCTATTTCAAGATACTCTAGCTTTGTTTTGTCCCTCTCCTTCAGGGGACTGCCAGAATCATTTGGCTGAGGTCAGGAGATACTGACACCAAGCCAGTCTAAATGACAGATGAATCAAACCACATACCTAACTCAGATATAGTTTATTCATTGCCTGAGTTTGGTATAGATTTTGTTTTTCTGATCTCTCTGCACACAGATGAATTTTGTTTCCAACCATCATCTGCTGGGAAAACAGAGATGCTGTATTTAGCACAATCTAACTCAAAGCTCAGTGAAGTGTGCAGAGACATTCCTGTTGATAGCTGAAATTTAGGTTGGACCCATACAGTTTTGAACAAAATTCACATTATATTGATTAATCAAACTCTCAAAAGCAAGAGCGTTGTCACACCTTTCCAAATGGCACAGCTGTTTGCAGAGGTGGCCTTCCAGCATATGGGAAAAGCAGGATCTGTCCACCAATCTCCTGCAAATGAATCACAAATCCCAGAAATTGCCTCCAGTGAGCATCCTCTAACCAAGGAGAAGGTAGTTAAAGAACAGCTGGTTTCCAGCTGACTCAGAGAAAACAGCTGCCACCAAAACAGCTGCCGAGCACTCAGCACAACCTCAGCCAGGATTTTGAAGTGCTTTCTAGGTATAAAGCCAGAACTTAGCAACACAACATTTGTAAATTTGCAGGCATATGTTTATGTGGAAAGAATGGAGCCAGCAGGAAAGGAAAAAAAAAAAAAAAAGAGAGAACAAAATCAACAAAATAAAACAAAACAAAGCAAAAAACCCAAAATCCAACAACAACGAAAAAATAAAATTCTGCTTGCACAGTAGATGCAAAGAAGTGAGTTTATGTTCCAAGATGGGGAAGAAGCAGAATGGCACTTCTTGCTTTTGGGTGAGCATATATACAACAGCTGTTGTATCTGCATAACTTTGTGAAAGATGTGGCTACTTTTCAGAAAGCAATTTACACCAGATGTCTTCAAGGAATGAGCAATTCAGAGGTGTAATTGGAACCAAACTTTGTGAGCAGAGGAATGATCATTCAGTGGCCCATCTAGAGCTAGGAGACATACTTTGTTTTGTCACCCAGAATCTTTTCCTGGTTTGGTCTTCATTAATTTGGCAGCGTAATAGACAGTATTGCCCAGTGATAACACCAGGACATTCTTCTAAGAGCCACTTAGATATTTGCCATCTCTGTATTCTGTTGACCTGCTCAGGGATGAGATTTTGTGTAGTTATGTCATTGAGGATGCATTTAAACAGGAGACAAGTGATCTGGCAGTATGGGAGTACCTTTGCTATCTTTCATTATTCTCTGCACATTAAAATGATCCATGACTAGACATAAAGACAAGCCACTTAGTTTCTGGTTTTATCCTGGAGTGACTACTATATATGAAATAGGTGATTCTCTTTTCATCTAGATAAATAGAAGTAACCTTACACATTAGCATTTGACATGTCAGATTTGTGAGTTTTGGTTTTATGGTTGTTGCTTTTGGTGGTTTTTTTCCCCAGAGAGGGAGATGCTTTGAGAATTGCAAAAAAATGAAGAGAAGGTGAAATGATCCTAAGTAGAAGAGAATTTCCGCCAGTTAAAAAAAATGAGCTTTAAAGAAAAATTAATTTATTGGGAGGGGAAATTTAAAAAAAAAACCAAACCCTGTGCACTATACCTATGAGGACATAAGTTTGTAATGTGTGTGCCCCATCAGAACAGCTAGCTCTGTTCTGCTGCTGTATCCCATCCCTGCAGAAAGAGTGCATGAAAAGTGAGTGTGGCTCTGAAAGGACACCGGGGTTTAGCTTATCTACAAATAATGACTTTTCTCCAGCTGTTGAGGATTAGTGGATTAGATGCCATTCCCTATGTCTGTGTCTGTTAATAGCTGATTGCCACATATATATGTTTTTCCTAATTCCGATGGTTTTGTTTGGAGACCTGCCCAAATTTTTAACATTTGGGATGTTAATTTTACAATTAAGTCTCAAGAGAAAAATTACCAGGGGTATATCATTGCAATCAACAGGGCATGTAAATCAAACTGCAGGCAGAGTAGCAGGTCTCTGAAAATCCCAGCTATCCTGGGATGCTACCTCTTCACATGCTTTGGACTGTCTTCCTGAAGCCTCATTCTGAAGCTATGAGCTGTTCCTCTAGTTCCTCCCAGGCTGATTACATCTCTTGAATCACCTGGAAGGAAGCAACTAGTGTCAGAAGGTAGGTGGTCAGAAAAAAAAAAAGATACAAGAAACATTATATGTACAAATAAAATCTAGATGACAAGTTACGCATTAAGTGGGAGAAAGGGAGGCCTGTATGGTAATTTCCTAATTTTCTCCAGGGTTAGGCATCTTGGTTTTGTCTTGAGGTTCCTTCCTTGTGTCACCACATTGTGTGAGTGCCTTACCATCTGTTGCATCTTTATAGACACCAAAGACATCGTCCTCATTTTAGCACCATCGTACAAATCCCCATCCATAATCACACAGAAGTGCATGGCAGAGCAGGAATGTCTCTCCAGATTTTAGGACAGTGTCCTAACTCTGAACTACACTTTCAACACATCAAGCATCCATGCCAAATGCAAGGTGCATGCAGCAGTTCATGGCAGCTGGCACAGATTCATCGGCACCAAACTTGTGTCTAATAGTGTCTAATTTGTCTCTAAAGACCCTTGACAAGGGTCAAAGTTTCACATGGATTTTACTTGTAGTTAGTATCATTAGTTGAATCTCCTCTTGAGGTTCCTTGGTGTCTATTAAAAAGGAGCTCAGTTCAGAGCGTGTCTAGGGGCTCTGTCCTTTTCCTATTTGTCTGCTTCAATGAAACTTGTAGGAATTTAATTACCTTGGAGGAATCTGTGATTCTCTAGTTTGGTTGAAAGCAGCCAATTAAATAAATAATGTATGAGGGAGAAAGGAGTTGCATGCTCATAATCAATGTAATCCCATAAGCCCTGTTTTCACTGGAAAGGAGGCTGGGACCTGACCTCCTCCCTGTGCTGTGAAGCTTCTCCCGTCTCTAACAGCGAGGATGTAGCAGGAGATATCTGCACTAAAAATGAGTGATAACTGAAAATTATTAATGCCTCTATAAAGAAAGCACACATAAGAACTTAACACTTGTGTTTGTTTGAAGCTCCCTTATGAAGCTTTCTTCCCCTGAAGTTTCCACAGTGCGGTTGTAGGAAATTATTTAGTCCAAATGGGCACGTACACTCAAAACAAAGGTTGCAGCTGCAGCAGGGTTAAATAATTTCTCATGACAAGTTAGTTTTGTTATGGTTGTTCCTCTAGTTAGATGTGAACCAACTGTGATTTCATTAATAGCTTGCAGTGTTCTATTTCTTGTGGAAGTCCTGATCTGAGTGGCTTGGTTTTTTGAGCAATAGAGAGATGATCTCATTATCATCCAATAAGCCAAGCAACTTTTGCTGGTTAGAGCTGCTGAACCTGGTGGGACAATGACTGTCACTGTTTTGAGTGCTCCTGTGATTGCTTCCTGAGGGTATTACCTGTGAAGACTCCTTTAACATCACAAAACAGTTACTGTTTTATCCACCACTGTGTGATAAGTAACAGCAAAGAGAAGTCTGTAATCTTGCTAATCTACTCTTTGCCAAACTGCACATTTTATAAATGTGGCAAGAGGAAGACAAACCACTCCTTCCCCTTTCTCAGCATAGATAAAATGAGAGTGGGAAGTGATTTCCTCTGTATTCCAAAGATTTCATTGCTTTTTATAAAATACAGAGTAGCCTGTTAAGAGAATGCTAAATTATTAATTTTAAATTACAGTTCTTGAAATCAATACACAATATACTTTTTGATCACAGTGTTTTTTCCTCTCCTTCTTCTCTTACTTAGTAATTAACAAAATTCTGAAATGTGCTATGGGTCTCCTAGGTATTACAAACACAGAGAGTATGTGGTAATTGCAATTGAGAACCCCAAGCTGACTATTTATTTAATGCTGATGCATCTTCATGCTTTGTCACTATCTACAGCAGTGCTGTAATTTTGTTTCCATTTTGTACATTTTCCAGAAATCTTACTTCCAAGCCATCTGACAGTCTTTAACAGACGTATCACCTGCAGAAGGCAGCTGAGCGTTTGCCTCTGGAGCACCCTCTCTCGCGGGCAGGGGTTCTCTGGATGAGCGGTCTTGGCTCCGTCGCTCCTCCTCAGGCTCGCGCTTTCCCTTGGTCGCTGCTGGGCTGGGCACCCAGCCAGAGCCCAGCACCAGCCCTCGTGGCCTTCACGCCGTGCTTGCTGCAGGACCTGCTGGCACAGGGGAGGGACAGGCCACATGCTCAATTCCTCCCCCGGCGGGAAGCCAGAAATACATTCGGGCTCGCATTTGGGAAAAGCTCCTCAGCTTAGATCCAGCCACGGCTTCCCCACCTCTTTGGGTCATCTGTAACTAGCAAACGTGCCTTGGGGGAGCCATGGTGGGCAGCTCGGGTCTGCCCTGGGCAGCTTTGCTAACGAGGCAGGGAGACATTGTCTTTTAAGTCTGTACTGGGGCTGCTTTCCAGCACAGGACAAATTTCTGCAATCAAGTGCTGGCATGCTGGTTTTAGGTACCGTAGAGAAAGGTAGTAGTGCAGGCATACTGGTGCTTTTAAGAAGCTGTTTTCTCTGTATTTCAAGGTGCCAAGTTGGTTAAAAGTGCTCTTGAAGGTCAAACAAGGAAACAGTTAATTTTGATTCAGCAAAATGACCCAGATGTGTTTATAACGATAGTAAAGAGGATCTCACCAGGCAATCCAGAGCTTGCTCCCCACATCTTCTGGGCCATTTTACATTCTCTGAATGATAGATATGTCAATTGTGTATTAGAACAGACTAATATGATTGGCAGGGGGGGTTTGGACTGGATCTGCCCCATCAGTATCCCAGAAAAATGCGCTGTTATGGCAACGCAAACCCTTAACAGCTGTTGAGCCTGAGAGAAAAGAAACAAGAATTATATACAAATAATCTGTGCTTGAAATAAGTATTACTGACACAAAAAAAAGAGAAGCCGCCTTCTCTGGGAAAAAAAGTTAAAAGTTCTAACTAAAACTTGCTGCTTGAGGTGTGGAAAATCCCCAACAGTGCCAGAAGGTCTCTTGTATGACACCTAGTACGTCACCTGGCCCTGAACAGAGTTAGTCTCTGTTACTGCATGAACACGTAAAAATCCTCCATCTGGGTTCATGAGCTCCTGAGCGTTCACGTTTCCACACCATCTTTAACAAATGGTGTGAGAGCAGCACTGCTGCTACCAACAGTTCTGCCTTTCTCGCTCCTGAAAGCCTTGGATCTGGGATTATTTTGCTTCATTTGCTGAAGCCTTTGGCACTAACCTCGACTCTGGAGACATGCAGTGTTAAGGAATTTTGTATGCAGTGTTCACATCCAATCCAGATTGTTTTAGCTTTCTATTTGGACAAAGCTTAGAAGGTGATAATCACCTTTCTATGTCCCAAATAGGGGTTTTGCCAGCACGCAGCATTAACAGGCCCCACAGATTTGATTGTGCACTGCTGGAAAGCGTTCTGCCTCAGTATCAAAGAACATTTCAGGCAGCAGGCTATTAAGGCAGCCATAATTTAAATTGGAAAAGATGCTTTGGCTTATGTGTTGGTAATAGACACTGTTCTCAAAACAGGGGCCGAAAGTTCTTGATGCCACCTGGCAACTGAGATGGGGGTGTTGTGAGGGAGCTCAAACCTCTCTGATCCCTAAACATTGCTCAGACAACTGTTTTCAAGTGTGTGAGGAATTTCTGCCTTCTGGTCACTCAGAAAGTACTTGGGGGTTTTTTTCCCTCATGATCCCATATCTGTTCAGAGGTGGGTTCAGGAAGCACCAAGATAAATGAAAGGGTTTCACTTGACTGCTAAGTAAGCTTTTCTAAATCTCCTATCCTGTACAGTTTGCATTAGTTTTAGATTAAGTTTATTTTTTAGATTATCCGCACTGGTTCAGCAATCCCTTCTAAAGTCCAAACGATGTAATAAATAATAGCTGAGGAAATCGGGAACCAGGCTCCACGTGGAAGAATCTTTTTAAGGCACGCCAGATGTTCAGACTGGGAGATTGAATCAGGGCACAGGTCCATAAAAGGAGAAGCATAATAAGTGAAATTCATTTTATCAAATTTATCTTGAAAAATTCCCATCACCACTACCAGAACAGTTCTGTAGGGGAAGCCATGAATTCATTAGATAGCCTGTATTTGCAGAACCACCACCTTGTCTTCTACACTTCAAGGTGAGCTTTTCTTTAATAGTTTCTAGTGCTGTAATAAAAAGAAATGAGCACAAGATTCTCTAAAGTTCATAGGGAGATAATAGCATGTAAATCAAGGACTAACTATATTAGTCATGAAAGCTGATGGAAAAAAATCCTGGCTAACTAAAATAACTAACTCACATTTATTTCTGTGGGATCAGAATGTCAGCCAACTTCCTTCCAATGCTAATACCAGCCTCTACCTCATCATATGGGAGAAGTCTGGGGGGGGGAAAGAGAAATTATGACCTTGTATAAGAATGGAAGCTTTTTTTACATGACTCACACAGCTTCTGGTACTCTTATTAATACCAGAAAGGCTACAGTTCAGTGATGTAACTTACATTAACATAGTTTGAGTTCAACAGTTTCTTTTCGAACCTGAGAGCAGAGTTCCATGCAAGGCTTTGGAGAGTATCATGGATTGAGTGACATTCATCTTCTGTAAAAAGGGTGGGGTTCAGAAAACCAAAGTAAAGCAGTTTGTTTCTAGCTCAACTCAACCCAACTTCTCGATGGAAGTTCATCTTTTTTTTTTTTTTTTTTTATTTAACGG
>WAAG01070234.1:137316-180852 GCA_013390105.1 Tichodroma muraria | reverse complement strand
GGCAGCCGCGCCCTCCGCCGGTGCGGGCGGCTCCCCGGGCAGAGAGAGCCCCGGCGCCGCCGGAGCGCGGCTCTGCGCTGGAACGGGGCGCTCGGCGTGCGGGAGCGGGGCGCGGAGAGACGGGGCCGCGTGTGCGCATCCTGCGGGCGGCTGTTTCCGTGCGCACCGAACGGGGAGCGGATCGAGGTATCGGCGTCGCGACACCGGGAACCCGCTGCCTGTCCCTTAAAGTCGGGCTGACCTTTGTAATGGGTTTTCTATGTAGGTCAGCAGCCGGCCCTTCTCCGATACGTAAAATAGTTCGGAAATTAGACTGTAGTAGCCTTCTAAGGGGAAGAGCGTTATTTGGGGTACTGCGTGCATCGCACATGACGTGTTAGATCGGGGGGAATTTGCGCTGTGAGCTCTTCGTTTTAAACATGTAGCGATACGGTTAAGAGCACTCGGATTTATTTTTTTTATTTTTTTTTTTTTTTAAATCGATGGATTCAGATCTTAATGGGTTTGGAGTCTGATATAGCTGTTTTGTTTAGTATCTTGCCACTCGCTGTTGGAGTGGGAAGTCAGCTAGCAAAATCTGAAATTCATGCTTGTATTCGTGAATCGAATCTTCAGTCAGATCTGTTGGTTTTTCCTGGAGAATATGAAGGCAAAGAGCTCGGTTCACTCAGCGGCTCGTGGGGAACCTGGCACTTCTCCTGTTAACTTAGAGGTCATCAATCTTCATTGGGATCAGGCAGACCATCACAGAAAACACACAGCCTGTTTGTCTTTATTATTGGGGGCTTTGTTGTGTCATGGGCTGGAGAAATTCCAATTTGGACTTTTGTCCAACAGATTTGTGATCGGATGGGGATAAGTTGATGACATTTTCAACCCAGAGCCATGAAATAGCATAATTACCGTGTGACTTTTGAGGAAAATGAGCCCGTGAAATAGAAAAAAAAGTGCATGAGGCAGTGGGGAATAAGAACTGAGAGAAACAGTGAGGGAGAAACAAGAGGAAAAGTGAAAAGCTGAGGACAGGGAAGGACAAAAGGAAATTTGGACTCTTTCAATTTCATCAACAAGGTTATGGTGCTGTGTGCATTAAAATGCAATCATCCCGTATTGTTCCTCTTGCTAGACCAAGGCTGACTTTTTTTTTTCCCTCTCTTTACATTTGAGGTTACGATGACAGAGAAAATGATCTCTTTCTCTGCGACACCAATACCTGTAAATTTGATGGGGAGTGTTTAAGGATTGGAGACAGTGTGACTTGTGTCTGTCAGTTCAAGGTAAGAAGATTGATATTTTGTTCTATAATTCACTAATGAGAATACAAATCAAGGATCTCCCTTTATAACCTATCACTTGGCAATTTATTTCTCTATGTGCAGAGAAGTTAGAGGGAAAACCCGGCAGTGTGTATAAAAGCTGGCAGGAGAACCAACTGGTGTCAAGAAAACATAAGTTTCTCTGGGAAAATGCAGATGCTGTGGCTTTAAATGTCCCTTCGGGTCTGCAGTTCTAGATTGTGCATTTCTGATTTTTCATCCCTGCCCTTTTAACGAGGATTTAGAGTCCTTTCTAAATTCATTTCTGATACAGATCATGGCTTATTGTATTCGGAGTTCTGATCTAGTTAAAGAAATGGATCTGTAATGTGCTTATGCAATATTTTCAGGAAGGGCTGCATAGTGACAATGCTTCTGCCTGTTTATCTGCCCAGCTGATCAGATTAAGGAGCAATCCCTCTGTTCCAAAATCATGAACTTCCTTTAGGTTTTATATAGTTTTAGGAGAGCTATTACTGAGTAGTAGTAAGGGGTTTTCCTTCTATTTCTTCTCTCTTCCTCTCTCAGCTGCATCTAAACCTCAGCCTTTCTCAAAGTCAGACGATTTCATTATGAAGGATTCCATTTAATGTTTTAGCTAACTTGCAAAACAGCTGGTCTTTAAATAATGACCTGAATAGAAACCACACAAATTAAAGGAGTTTAAAGCATGTACCGGCACAGGGTTCTATGTGTGTTTATGCCCTAATGTTTTTCTGCATTTTAATGTGGATTGGTGAAGTTGTGAAACTTACAATGCTGATTTGAGTGTTTACAGTAGAGCAGGCCAAATAGTGCACAGCTCAAGATAGTGCACATTTATAATGACTGTGTTAATATTGAGCTTTGATAGACCATTCGTGTTAAAGCATTGCAAGTATCGTTTTTATTTCTAGAGCCAAATGTGCCTTCAGAGATAAAACCCAAGTGATAAGTTCCTTCATTTTAAACAAGGAATTTTCTCTAATGAGAGCAAGACAGTAGTTCTTAAATGCTTGTGTTTCCCATGTCGGAAGGTAATTCATATTGAGCATAGGAGTCTTTTATTCCATTTGGAGTTTGCATGCAATCAAAAATTCAGTGTGAGAATGCTGTTTTGAGCATTTGCCTTGGCTCAGCATATGCAGTGAGACAAGGGTTATGGTCTGGTTTGTTTTCTCTAAGAAAAATCTGTAAGGCAGTGAAACGTCTGTGACTTGTCCCATTGCCTGATGGTAAGCCAGGGCAGATGTTGTGCCATGACCCTCAGGAACTTACAGCAACCACTGAGAGTGCTTGGGTCTTGTCTTTGGTCTCTGTTTGGTGTTGCCATTTGCCATAAAGCAGTGAACTCATAGCCTGGAGGGTGAAAATTCAGATGTTGCCATTGGCAGGGAAGAAGGCATTGGGAGCTCTGTTTTACCAAGGCAGGGTGCTGATGCCTGGTGATTTGGGGTGAAGGAAGCTAGGTAAGCCTCTCCAAGCTGTGTGGTCCTCTCTTTGAGAGGTGAACAGTCGTAAGTATGGTTTAGCAGTTCTGTAGGGGGAAGTTGAAACAGATTGAAGGAAGTCAGGTAACTGGTATATGAATATGTAAATAAGCTCAAAAGAATGAGTTGGGCAATTGTGAGCCCACTAGGTAATGGGTCGAAATCAACAGCAATCTTTGGTTTCAGTGGCCTTTGGATCAGGCCCTGTAAACACTCAGGGCTCTTTGTTTTGCTGTGAGCCCTCTGTGGAGCTGCAGGGCTGGCTGTGACCTTGGAGGGCAAATTACCTGTGGCTGATGCTGTGCCAGCGCTGCCAAGGGCGCTGTGGTGCCGGGGGCTCCTGTAGTCAGACGCGGGCGCTTTGATACAGGCAGAGCTTGGGGGGATGTTAGCTTCTCTTGTAACATCAGTGGACAGTGTGACAAGCCAAAAAGATATGCCACTGGAGTAGAAAATTAATTTCTAGTGTGGTGTCTGAGGCTGGCTAAGTGAGACAGAGCAGGCCAGGTAATTTATGTCACGAGTAAGGGGGACCCCCATCAGAATTCAGGGCTCCCATTTCAGTGACATCTCTCTGTGGCGATAGTGAGCAAATCAATAGCAGACTCCTCATCACTATAACTGTGTTTTCGTCAGAAATTTGAGAGAATAGACAAGGACAGGGAGCTCATTTTGCCTCCATACTGATGAAAAGTTCTGGGCTGACCAGCCTGTGTCTTGAGGGGCTGAGTACATGGAAGTGGAGAGCAGGGCTTCTGCAATCTTCATTTGGATTTGTTCAAGCCAGAATTACGGATGCTTCACATCTGCCCAAGTGGAGTTAAATTGAATGTGTTTTTATTTGAAAGGATGAATACGGTCAGACTGCTCTGGAACACCCAAGTTATATTTCCAGTCCTGGAGAGCCAGTGGGCACGTGCTGAGAAAGAGGTTTATATTGGCTGGTTCTCTTGTCACAGTCTACTGTGACCCTTCTCAATGAGACAAGTATTTTATCAAAAAACACTATGTCCCGCTCTGATCAGGAGAGGCAGACCCATCCCTTGTGCAGGACAAGCCCAGACTTCAGTGCTGGCAGGGAGGGAAGGCACTGGGACAGTGCTGGCTCCAGCAGGAGGGCTGAGCACGGGGGGGAAACCACCAGCCCTTCCTTCCCTCAGACTCAGTGGGTCCAACAGTAGGTGTAGAGCTGTGCCAGCAGGCATGTGGTTGGAGATATGGCCTGCTGGGGTCTGTGCCCGTTTGCCTAAAGCCATAGGTGTGGCAGCTGGGCTCTTCTCTGTTACATTTCATGACAGGCATTTCCATCGGTGTCTTTCCTCTTGAGTCACCAAGCCAGTGGACAGTCACCGTTTCTTATGGGAGGGAGTCCCCTTTTCATGTATAGAGTACATGAAAAAAGTACATGAAAAGGAGTCCCCCTTTTCATGTAGAATCTTCCACATGCTTCAGTGTTTGTGGAGCTGCAACATCACCTGCCCAACTTCCAGTTTTGTTATATTCCCAGAATATATTTTTGTGCTACTTGGTTCAAGATGTGGGTGGCATTTTGGGAGTAGTTGATCCACAAAAGTAGGAGAAGGTCAAGCTTTTAACAGTGTTACCAGGAAGAGGAGTTACACAGGTTACCATTATCTTTAGGAAACAAACCCCCGGTTTTCAGTGCTCAGCACTGATCCAAAGGCTCCCAAAGATGGTTTGTCCCTGGCTGTGACAGTGGGCACTTGAGGCTGCAGGTGCTGAGGAAGGCAGCCTTTGACTGGCACTTGATAGAATTGTGTGAGTCCGTTTCCCTGCTCTACAGCTGTATTTTAAAAACTGGCACGTATAAGAGAGAAGTGGACAGCGTGGCACTGTGCTGCTGGGTTTAGTGGAAGTTTTGACATGGATTTCCCTGAGGGCTTGCTCAGTCTTTACTTGGGGATGGAGAATCATTCCTACATCTGGAGCCTGGTCTAGTGAGCCCTAAACCAATGACAAAAACATGTCACTAGACTGACGGAACTGACAGTCAACACCTGATATTCTCCAGCACCAGCAGGAAGTATTTTGTGACCGTGATGAGCTGTGACTTCAGCGTGGGCAAACACAAGAGTCTAGCTCTAGTGGGTCAGGAACCACCTGGTGACTGACTTCACAACCCTCTCATCAGTAGTCTTGTTTTCTTTCCTGGGTAACTTCCACTACAGTTTCCAGCTCAAAGCCCAGGCAGAATCCATATAGAAGATACCCCTCCCTTTGCTCCTTATGGCTCCTGCCTTTTCTATATGAATCCTAGCTTTTCCAGGGTGCTGGTGGGAAGAGTAGACTAATACTTCGTGGGATCCTGGTATCTCTCAAATGCATTTTAAAATTGCCAACCTGTGGAAGAAGTTCCAGCCTAGCTCCTAGCACTCCTTTGTGTGGACTGGGATGTCACCATTTATGTGGGGCTGTCTGGCTTTTCAGATCTGTAGCTGAGTCCGTGTTAAGATCGTCCCCTGCTCTGGGCGAAACCAGCAGAGGAGTTCCCTTTGTGTTTCTCAGGCAGAAAAGTTGCCAGGATGTTTCTTGGGCAAAGAATCCGACCTTGTTTCTACATGTAACAAAGCCTGTTGAGATACTCCAGGCCAAATTCCTCACAAATCCTTGGGTGACAAGCAGACATTATACCTGAAGCAAGTGTGAATTGATGCTTCATGCTTTAAAAAATATACACGATTGTGTTAATTGTCCTGGTTATGTATTCCAGATCAGCCTCCAGCAATTGCTGTTGAGCTTCTGGATGAAGTTGGCATTTTATGCTTGAGACATTGCTCAGATTTGGAACATAATGGTGAAAATAGCCTAGAAACATTTTTAATCGACAGTTTAAAATCTCTGCATGGAGGAACCCTTCCTGAGGAGCAGAAGGAGAGGATTTCTACTGTTGTAGCTACTGTTTTTCTTCCTTGTTCTGACTGAAGAGGGTGCTGGGGGTGGGCAACATCTTGGGAAGATTGAAGAGAATACAATGCAAAAGGAAAATGTCATTTGTTTTGGCCCAATCAAAATGTCACTCTGACCAACTATGAATAATTTCTTGGCAGCTGCTCTGTGTGGAGGCCTGCAATTAATGCAATCTATGCAATTGTTTCTGTTAATCACTTCTGTAGTTACTCAGTTTAAAGCATTTTTGACGTTAATATCCCTGATATTTCAGCTCTGCGTTTTACATTGTGCCCAACAAGCACACCTCAGACACATTGTGGCATAATACAGCTAAATAGGATGTATGACTTCTTCTAAATTTTTACTTGGATTTAGGCAGAGGTGAGCATTTGTAAATAATAATTGTGATCATTCCATTTGTTCTAATTAAACAATGAGGCATACCAGGAGTAGGGTAATCACAAGATAATCATATCCCTGGTATAATTGCCGTGTACAGGGCACGTCCAAGTATTTCTAAGCCTCCAAGCATGATTATCTTGTGATAACTGCGCCCCGTAGGTTGCCCAATTTTCAGTATAAAATGAAATGATTATTTTTTTAAATGAACGAGAAGGGCCAAAACTGTCTTCAGGTGGTAGAGGAAATCAGGCAGAGCTCAGCAGGAGTTTGAGCTGGGGCAGGGGGTGCGTGGTGTGAGAAACTTCTGCGCTGGCTGAGCTGGCTGCAGTGCTGCCGCTCCTGCCCGCTGGCCACCGTGGGGAGGAGAGCTTGGACCTTTGTGGAGCATCCCAGCCGCAGCTTGCCGGGAACAGAAGCATCTGTGCAGGAAGAGGGGTGGACTTTGGTGGTTGGTGTCTCAGAAATGATTTCCCCCTGTCCAGTCAGTACTTGAACAGTTAGACGTGCACCTGTGTGTGCGCAGACCTCTGTAGCGCTGCGGGTGGTGTGCGTGTGCTGGCAGGAGGAGGGGAAGAGAGAGCCTGTTCATTATTATTTGTCTGGAGCCATCCAATGGAAACACAGGAGCTGTTATTGCAGATGTGAGGAGTCATTTGCCTTGCCTGTATTCCTTCTCTGGGAATGCCCCCTGCTCCTGCTAGCAGTGAGAGACCTCTCTGGGGCACTTTGCCCATTCAGATTACCGTTCCCCTAATCTCTTCAGATCTGATTTTTCTTTTTAAAAATACCCCTCCCTCTCCCCTGGTAGCTGTAAGGGTGAGCGAGGCTTACCAGCGTCTCCCTCTCTGTTGTTTTCCCAGGGTTTTAATGCTGGCAGGGAGCAGGGGGTGCGTGTGCGGGCACCCGAATGGGTGCTGTGCCCCCTGCTCGTGTGACTAACGCTGCTGCTCTCTGTCCCTTCCCATCAGTGTAACAATGACTACGTGCCCGTGTGTGGCTCCAACGGTGACACCTACCAGAACGAATGCTACTTGAAGCAGGCTGCCTGCAAGCAGCAGAGTGAAATCCTGCTGGTGTCCGAGGGATCCTGTGCCACTGGTACGTATCGCTCGCTCCAGGCTGCCTGCCGACTCCAGGAGAATGGCCTGGGGGTGGCAAAAGCCACTTAAATTCTTGATCTGAACTCATTACGGCGTAATTCTTCGCAGTTTGGGGCATGAGAAGCCGCTGCCATCCTTCCCTTTTAAGTAACTTCCTATAGGCTCACAGTCCCTGATACACTGTACCCATGGCACTGTTTGGAAAGGCTCAGCACGGAAGTAGATTTATTTTTCAATTTGTGTCTTGTGCTCCTGATCATCCTGTGCCCTGCCTACACTTCTGAGCTGTTACAACAAGTGAACTGGTAGCAGATTAAGTGAGCAGATGTCTGATAAATGGGCATCTGGATTACCACAAACCTCTCCATAATCTGGAGAGAGAGAGAACTGGAGCATTATTGCCTGCTATCCAGTTTCTTAGGTTTTTCCTTATCCTTGTAGGGCCAGATCCCCAGCTGGTATGATTCAACAGACCACTGGTTGTAATGAGTCCTGCCAATTTATACCAACTGAAGATTTAGTCCAAAGCACACATAATAAGCAGGTCTGTGCCACAGGTGTTTTGTTCTGGACTTGAGAAAACTTGACTGGCATGTGAGACAGCTCTGCTCAACTCTGAGCCTTGTGAGCTGTTTATATCTCAGCTTGTATGAAAACAGCTAGAAAGGTGAATGAGCAAAATCTGTCAGGAAAACCAAGTTGCTTATGTGCAGGAGTTCTTGATGTTTTTCTTTCGTGCTCAGTATCTGTTAGAGGTGGGCAGTGAAGTTAACTTGAAAAGAGCAGGAATAAGCCTTTGTTCTTGAGAGAGTTCTTTAAACTTAAAGCAGAATTTTTTCTTGGCTGAGGATGGAGGAGTCAATAAAAAGTACATTAGACAAACTTTTTTCAGTGCTGTAATTTCATGTTTCATACACCTGAGAGAAAATAAACTCCTTTCTCTGGAAATGTTGTTCTCTGAAGCTGTTACCTGACAATTTTTGAAGAAGAAAAAAACATATGCTGCAATTTTTTTGTCCATAAATTGGTATTAAATGGAGCTAGGGCTGACAAAACCTACTGTGATGTAGGATTTGTTCAACTTAGTAAATTCTCTCAGCACAGCAACTGGTCTTTTCGGTTCAAACTTTTTGATTAAGGGGATAATTTCAGCACATTGCTACTTTTTTGAAACTTCTTTGCCTGCTGGCAACGACTGCGTTGGCAGGCTTCTCTTTGAAACACACGGTGGATTTCAGAAACAGGGAAGGAAAAAAAATGTTATTTTCCTGAAGTCTTGATCAAGGTCTTTGGCCTCTTTTTCCTTCTCCCGGGGAGGAGCTCAGTGGAGAAGGGAACAGGCATTTTCCTTAGGTTTTCCCTGTGGGGTGGGGCAGAGAGAGAGGGTGCTCAAGAACCCCCAGCAGAGACCTGGGCTTCTGGGAGAAGTGTCAGTGAGCAGCCCTTCTGTGCCCCATACATGGCAGGGGTCTGGGCCCTGAAGGGGAGGGCAGGAGGAGAAACTCGAGGTCCTTGGTGGTAGCTCACCGTGGCACGCAGGTGATAGCAAGTGTTCCTTCCCTTTTCTGTGCTGGGGAGATCTGGCACACCTGGAGGAGCAGCACTTCCCAGAGCCATGAGGGCACTGTAGTGCAGACCTTTCTTCCCTCTTTCCTCAGTAGCTCAGTTGGGAAAGAGCATCAGACAAAAGATGAGATCAGGAAAATTCAGGACATGGTCACCGGAAAACACCATTATTGCTGTTCCCTTTTTCAGCCACCTTTTGCATCTGTCCCTCGCAGCCTTGCTGGATAAATCTACAATTTGAAGCAATTCTTGCAACCAGTTATTTAGCAGAGGTTTTCCTTTTCTTTCTTGGTTTTGAGCAGTGATGGCACGTGCAAGTTCAGACCCACCAGACCTCGCTGTCAGTAAATGAAATCTAACAGTTCACAGGGTACTTTGATAGCAAAGCAGCTTTTCCAAACTCTTTCTCTTAATCTTGATGCTGATAAATGCATAACTGTTGCACTAAGGGGAAGGATGGGATGGCAGCCTCCCTCCCTTCCCTGCAGAACAAACTCCTCTTAGGCGTTTTTTTTGGTAGCCCTATGTGTGTGCATTTCTGTGCTTTGCCTTGCTTAGAAAGTTTCTTACTGAAGCTCTGGGCTTGGCAATTTTGTGATGTTGTACTTTCTAAATTTGTGACTCTCATCATTCCAGCTAACAAAATGTCGAGCAGAGGAAAAAGAAAGCGCTCTGTTTTGAAACTCAGCAACAACCTTGAGAAAAATGGCATTTTAATCATTTACCTGAAGACTTTGAATAATAGTTATTTAATGGTTTATTCCACCTACTTATAATTTGATGAGATGTCCTGTTTTCTTTGGTAATTATTCAAATTTACAATTGCTCTCCCCTCAAACAAATGGGTTTTAAAATTTCTCCTTGGTGAAGATTTAGTAGTGACCAGGTGGAATAACTTTGTACTGCTGTTGGGAACAAAGATTTATCGGTCTAAGTACAACAAAACAGGGTAGGGACTTCTAAGGACGCTGCAGCATTCTGTGGCTTACATGGTTTTCATCTGATAGGGAGACTTTAAAGAAAAAAATAGGGAGACACGAGAAAGATGGCTTGAGTGAATTACATTCAGATTAGATCTCTATAATTTACCCGGGGATGCCATCAAACGCGAGGTACACTGTAGTACACTTCACTGAAGCCTTGCTTTGCATGCTCACAGCACATACTGGAGCACATGAATATAAATTTCTTTCTGTTCTTTTCTCAGATGCCGGCTCAGGATCTGGGGATGGAGGTAAGAGCCCTTTTTTAATATCTCTGTTCTTATGTGTACACACATTGTCTTCCACAATTTCAGATTGTAAGTGGATATGCTTTGCAATTTAAGTTGATGCACTACATAGTGTCTTTTGTTCAGCTCTGTCTTTGAAAAAAGTGGTATTTTGCATTTCAGTCAAGCTGGAACCTAATCATGACATGCTGTTTTCTAGGGAAATTCAGAAAGCTGTGTTACTTCTAATAGGACTTGGAATTATTCATAGGTTGTGCTAGGAGCTCTATCTCCATCTACTGTTTCAGTTGCACTCATTTGTTTTATGTTTAGGGTAATATTTCTTTTGTTTTTAAAACATGAGCCAAACCCTTGGCTCCTCCTCACTGGAGGATTCAAGCCAAATATTTTGTGGTAGCAGAGAGCATTCTTTCAAAGATATGCAGAAATGTCACAGGGAAAGAACAATGTGTTTTTATAAGAACAGCAACAACAAAACTGAATGTGGAAATAGCCTGAGCCCCTTGTGGCGTACAGGGGATACTGTAGAATATAGGCAAACTAGCATTTGAATAGGGGTTCATTTTGTTTTGGGCTTTTTGGTGGGTTTTTTTGTTTGTTTGTTGATTTTGGTTTTGGTTTTATTTATTTCTTGGTGCATAATGGATTTGCGTGTCTGAAATCAGTCCTTCTTGGAAATAAAAGTGTTGGGTCTGGGTTGTGCCCTGCCTTGGGGTAAGGGAGTGTGACTTTTGGGGCTGGTAGGTCAGGCTTGTCTGGGGGCCAGGGCCAGTCTGGGTAGCTTGGGAAGGTTGTCCTGGAGAGCTCCCCTCATTTGTGCCCCAGCTCTCTGAGTGAGCTCCAGGAGCCCCCCGGCAGGGAAGGGCAAGGCCAGCATCAGGCTGGGAGGCTGCTGGGGCAGCCCCCAGGAGCTGGGCCAGCTTTTGGTGTGACACAGACAGCAGGGCTGGGCTCTGACCCGCTTTCATGCTACTCCTGGTTGGACTCAGCTTTTTCAAGTACAGTCACTTACTTGGCAAAGTACCCCCTAGTCCTTGTTTAATTTTGGTAACCAGGATATCAGCAAGCACATTGTGTATGGAAGGTATTATTTTTACCTGTGAAGTGGTCACCAACATGAGCATGAAGCACTTCAGGGGGCCTGATTTTCTGAATCAGACTCAGGCTGCTTTCTGGAACACAGGACACTTCAATATGCTTCAAATCTGGCTCCCCAAAAACTGCAACGTAAAATATTGCTAGTTTTTCCAGCTATTTGTATTTTACTCTAATGTTCTTTTAGATTGTCTTTTTAAACCATTACACCAGAAAAATACCTTGTTCAATGCTTATCAGAAATATAAAATTTTATTTATATGCACGATAGGGTTTTCACACCTATTGTCAATAAATTGGTTTTCAAATGAAGTTGCACAAAATTCATCATGCATGTACCAAGGAAGACAGATAAAGTTTTCGGTTTGTCATGTAGCTGAGGAGATGGGAAAACAAATTTGGTCACTTTCTGAAGGTAATGAATTTCATTCTCAGAAAGCATAAGAGTTTAAAAGCATGATTTCCAAAGACTCATTTTAGAAGCTCAGGTCGACTGATGATAATGAGCAGGGCCTTGGGACTGACTGTGCAGGTAGAAAGGAAGCAGATTTGTGAAGGAGACAGAACCAAGTTGGTACATGTGTTTAAAGGTCTACAAAGCTGCCTTGTATTATTCAAGATTTAGTAGGCAGCTATGGCTGTTCTTGAAGTACAAAAGTATATTTATGTGCCCTAAGAAGCTAAAGAAGCTAAATCCAGACAAGTAAATGTTGTCACTACATCACTCTTTACTAGACATGGTCTTGTTGTAAAAGCTGCAATAAATTTTGGATGTCATCACAGTAAGTCTTGTAAAATCCACTCCAGCAGTCATGAGTGGGACACGTTCTTATGAGAAGCCTGAGGTCTTAAGCAACCTTGTGTGGTTTCTGATTTTTCCTGAAAATTCTTTCTTTCTTATGCTTTTCCAAGCAGTCTTGGTTAAGACTGCTTGGAGTCCTACTGACTTCAGTGGGTACACAAATAATATCCTAGGTTGATTTTTATGTTAATTCTTCATGATCTAGAATAAGCAGTACAGCATCTTTTTTAGCACAACTCCTGCCTTAGGGACAGTCCCAGCCAGCCAGCTGTGAGGTAAGGGAGCAAATCTTTCAACAGACTTGTATCTCATGGTTGGATTTCTTTGGTCTGATGAGGTACACATCTGGTAAGAAATTAACTCAAGTTGTGTTTTTCTGGTTCTTAGAACATGGCAAGTTTCCAGCTTTGAGGTGGTTTTCCCCAGGACTGGCACCAGTTCAGCTCCCAGTACTGTTGCTCCTTCCAGTGGAGCTTGTCACCTGGAAACTGTCATTGCTAAAGGACTCGGGAGTAGCTGGGATGGGGTTGGTGCGAGGGACAGATGAAGAGAAGCACACCACGTGGTCATACATGCCTCCTTTCCTCAGGAAACTGGTCAGAGCATGAACAAAACAGCCAGAGGCTGTGTTTTGCTGCCATATTTTCCTTTCAGGTGTTCCCATCTGAGTTTGCAGGGAGGTCTTCTCAATTTACTATGTAGGATTTGGGGTTTTTTGCTTTCCTGTCAGGGATGCTGAGATCAGAGAGGTCCCAGCCTTTCAGCACTCTAATGATCATGAGGGTTTTCCAGAGGTGATTTAATCTTCCTTCGTGCAGCAATAGCATACAAAGTCCCCTTATTTGTAAAGTGATGAGGGAATCTTCATCTCATTTGATTACTGAGCCTTCAGCATACACTTTTGGGGATATCCAGTAGATGGGTGGGACAGTAGGTGTTCAAGTCTCTTACTGCAGAAGACATTTTTCTCTGTAAATGAAGATGAAAAATGCAGAATCAAGAGCCATTTCAGTGTTTTGATTGCAGAAGCTGGGAGTGTGGTGTGGAATTATTTAAAAACCCACATCCCAGAAAGATACTAATCAGAAAGCCAGAAAGGATGAATGTGAAAGACTTTATACAGAGAGTAATTTAAAGAGATTCCATTCATTTTCATCTATTCCGTTCTCTAGACAACTGAGTTTTTTTAGAACCCAATGATTCATGTTTTGGTCTTGAGCAGCTTTATAATGAATTCTTGCTCGTTTCCTGGCTTCCTTCTAACAGCAACAAACTCAAGATGCAGTATTTCATTATAGCTCTTAATGGGCTAAGAACATCTCTCCTCGGGTTTCATTTTCACACTGAGCACTTCTTTGCCCTGCCTGCATTGTCTGCACTGCCAGCTCTGTTGATTGGCTTTCATTCACAGTCTGATGGATTCACGGGGGGTGACTGTCACACTGGGTGTGCTGTGACCCCCAGCAGGGCAGTGCATAAGCACCTACCTTCACTTCCTTTCAGAGCCTCCTTCAATTTCCATTCAAGTCCTGCTGACTTCAGTGGGAATTCTATGGAGCCCTGGGTACACAGATCATATCCTAGTTTGATTTTTATGTTAGTTCTTTATGATCTACACTGAAGCAAAATTAAAATAAACTAACCAAACGAGTGATAATTCATCAGTATCATCATCACTTATTTTACAGTAGCATCTAGAGGCGCTAATTCTAAGATTAGGACTCCAGGGTGGTACACCCTGACACTGTGAAACACTTCTTCACGGTGGGGGAGAGAATAAAATCTGTGAGGCAGAGCCTAGCTATTCACATTGGGCAAGGGCTGGAAGCTGCATCACACTCCAGTGTCTGAATTGCGAATAGCACATGCTGCTTCGGAGCCAAGCCAGTGCTGGGGCTTTTGAACCCCCCAGTGTCTGTTAGCAAACCCATGTGACG
Source organism: Tichodroma muraria (assembly GCA_013390105.1). Classification (NCBI taxonomy): domain Eukaryota; kingdom Metazoa; phylum Chordata; class Aves; order Passeriformes; family Sittidae; genus Tichodroma; species Tichodroma muraria. The sequence goes on along the minus strand of WAAG01070234.1, from coordinate 167,024 downwards.
TCCAGAAAGAATCAGAGATCATACCGCTCTTAAACTGATTCCTGATCTGTTAGACAAACCTGAAACCCAACAACCTTACAAGCCATCTTCTTTTCCCCCTCTCTCTGACTCTCTTGCTTTTTGTGTGTATTTTGATGAGCTTGGCTTGTTTGTTTGTTCATTCTTTCAATTTATCCCTTCAATCTTAGCCAGAAAAAAAATGAAGTCCTGCAGCTTTTTGTAGGCACCAACATGTAGATTTAATGATAGATTTGGTATTCTGGTCTGCCTTTTCTGTTGACTTAGACGTGTGAATAAACACATACATATTATAAATCTATATGAAGCAGCAGTCATCTTGAAACACTAACTCAGAGAAAATAGGCAGGAAAAAATTAACACTTTGGAGCCTATGGGGTTTTTTTTAAGGCAAACTATGATGCAACATGTATGTACTTTTTTTTTTTTTTCCTTTAATCAACAGGTAAATGGCTACTTTGACCCAGTTGCATTTGCATTTGTCTCCATGCTGGTTTTGAATAGCTTACTTGAATTCAGCAGCTCTGCTGCTTTTCCAGTGATTTCCCTTTCTGCTTTATTACAGCGTTGATTGATGGGCAGGGCTATGCAGAACACGCTGAATATTGCTGTAAACACTGTCCTAGCAATCACACTTGAGCCAAAATACACCATAAAACCTGGAGTGTATATGAATGAAGCAGTGTATAAAATGCAGTGCTGATAAACACACACACACACATGTTCTCAGTGAAGGGGGAGAATATGCTGACTGTTCTAGTTTAACCTTGGAAAGCAAGGGAATTCATAGTTTGAGCTACAGATTCTTTTCCTGGGTGTAATAGGTGATTCAAGCTTCTCTAGTGTGAATTCAGATTATCTGCTGACCCCACGTGCGATCGTCAGCTGCCATAAGGAAATAGGAAAACTTCTTCAACTCTAATTTGATTTGGGAGATATAATTTAAAGCAGCATCAGAAGGTACAGAATCAGCTATAAGCAACGTGCACCAACTGGGTAAATACCTCTGGAGAGAATGTTTAAATCGTAAATGATTGACCTGACAGTGGTTGGTCAAATATGTCTCCTTCGTTAAACGGGTTTTTACCTTGTTGACCTCAGCATGGCACTGAGCCCAAACCAATAAGCTCTTTGAAAGGCCAGGTTTATTAGCTCAGGCTCTTCGCTGTCCTAACGTGATTACATGACTTCCAGTTCAGGGCTGGTGCTCACCTGACCTACATAAGAGTTAGGTCAGCGAAAGGTGGTTCATGTTCTCTTTGTGGCCTTCAAAAATTAGGAAAGGATGAAGTTCCCATATGTTTTTGTTGTCTAGAAGAGAAGCACTCGGGCATTCACAAGTGCCAGACTTCTAGACCCCTGCCAGGGGCATTTTGTGCTGGGGAGGATGGCATTAACCATTTTGGAAAATCCTTGGAAGGTATGGAGATGACAGGAATAACAGTTTTCAGACTCCTCTTAGGCTGTCATTTAAGCTAAGTACTGACCTCATCAACTCTGCTAGGGTGAGACTCTTGAGCAAATCCCCATAGCTCCTAGAAGCTCTCCAGGGTTGTAAAGTATCAGCCCTGGAAGATGGTGGGCTTGCATTTAGTTGCCTGGATTTTGCCTGAGTTTTGCTTGCTGCTTCTGAAGCTGGAATGCAAGCATCCAGCGAAAAGTGCTGCGTTTTCTACCTGTGCTTGCTGTGTTATTGATGGGCAGCAGTCCTTGCTGTGCTCCTGGTCCCATCAAGCAGGCACTGAGAAATGCCACGGAGGAAGAGTTGATGGGTAGTGAATGATTTGTGGCCCGTTTTCAGCCATTCATGCAAAACTGAAGAAAATTAATAGAAGATGCCACGAAGATCCACAGACTTTTCTGTAGGCAAGAAGTATGAATGACGTTCATTCATAGCCTCTTTCCCGCATTATGCAATCCTTTAGGTTTTTTGGCACTTTGTGTAAGTAGTTCAGAGTCATACAGGGATTCTATGAATGGGAGGTTCTCACCTACATCAAAAAATACTGAGGGTGCCCTGGTTTTGCTTTAGAAGTCAAAATTGCTTCTCTGCATAGGAACAGAGAAAAAAAAATCCAAAATATGCTGGCTAATCATGTGCAATCTGTAAATCCACTAATAACTAAGTCATCAAATCATCAAACAAATCCTATGATACTCCAGCAAACAGATTAAAAAAGCAGTGCCTGATCACAAATACTCATTTATTGGTCTGTTATTGTAAACACAGCAAGAGAGAGATGTAGTGGTCTAGATTTGTCTGCTACATCTCTGTAAACCTGGATTAATTTTCCTTGTGACAACTGTGGAGTCACTAGAGATTAGCTGTGATGACAGCGAGAGGCAAATCTAGCCCACTGTTTTGCTTTTTTGTGCAGGGAGTTCTTCTACAGAGGAAAAAAAAATGTTTTTTAAGTTTTCAAATGGCTCTTCCAAGCTTGCTACAAACACCTTCCTTCGTGAGGCAAGGGCATGTGTTCAAGCGTTTTTATCACATGCTTAAATGCCATTGACTTTTAAATTTTTCTTCTGAATGTGAATGTCTTGCACAAGTATCTGAGGCAGCCTGGGAGTGACCAGAACTGCTTCAGATTCTCATGCATCTTGTCATTACGTATTCTGTGGTTTAGTGATTGAAGAAGCTGATTCACTGTGCACTTGCTTTGAACTGGTTTTGCTGTGACATAGGATTTTGTTAGATGCTCTCATGAGATCTTAAAAAGAACAAATGGGATGAAAACTGCCAAATTTCTCTGAAGGTTCATGTATTCACTTTCTCTAACTCCTGCATTTCAGACTTCAGCTGCATCTGGCAAATTTAATATATTCTGCACTTGGTGTTTAAATTCCCTTTTGTCTAAGAGGTTTTCTTTCCTTTCAGAGACTGGGAAATGAAACCAGAGATTTTGCCTGCTATTTTTGAAGTCAGTGGGAGCTTATCTTCAGGAAGGGCATAACTGATTCCTAGACACTTAGCAAGCTGGAGATTGCCACCTACTTTATGTAAATGCACACACAGGACAAGTGTAATGAGTGTGGTGCAAGCACAGGAATCCAGAGCAAATCATAATCAAATCCAGATGAGTTAGAACTTTATGGGAGAGCCCTACCAGTTCTTAAGATGTTGCCATAAGTCTTTTAGCCCAGGTTTTTGAATAGCTTTGTAGAAAGTGCTTAGTTTCTAATTTAAAACAAACACATAGCTTGTTGCTCAGGAGAATACTTGAATAGAAGCCCACAGTGTTCAACAACAGGGAGATCTCTAAACTGCAGTTTGAAAATATCTCAGCTCAGGGAAGAAGAGGTCAAAACTATTCCATGTTATTTCACGTGAATTTTTTTAATGCCTTGGACTTCTTGATGCCATTTCTTCTAGCTGCATGGGAGTTAGATAATGATGGTGCCTATTTAAGCCCATTGAAAAAGCAGATATCGTAGCAGGGCTCTTTTTACCCCTGCAGCCCCAAATATCTTGCAGGTAGCAGTGTAAAGAGAGCTAGCTGAGAAATTTTAATGTTGGTTTTCTGTAAACCTGAGAAGATGGGAAAGTTCAAAAGGTCTGAGAGAATGTAGATGTGTAGGTATTAAAAAGGATACGGGGGGTAAAAAAATCAGATATTTATAGGCCTTCCAATCTGACATTGATTGAGGTAGGACAGAACATGCAGTCCCGGACCTGCTCAATAAAGAAATAAATGAGAATTAATGCTGAGCAATATGGGCTGATGTAATAGATTCTGTCAACTAATTGAAATGTTATTTATGAAGCTACAAGTTTGGTTGATGCAGTGTACGTGGATGTCAGCGAAGCATTTGGCATGCTGCTGCATGACACTATGATTAAGGAACAAGAATCGTGCAAAATTGACATGGTACGCAATTAGTGGAATAAAAACTGCCTTTCAGGATGTAATTATAAGTGGATTTATCATTGTTAGAAAGACAGCAAAAGGATCTGCCTTGTGCTCTTTATTTATTTGTTTGTTTTACCAGTGGCCTGGATGGGCACATTCTTGTCTCACTGATAAGGTTTTCAAAAGTTGTATCTGGGAAGCTAAGAAATGGGTGATTCACTGTCACAACCCACTCTGATTTACTTGGTACTCTGGTGCAAGAGCAGGTCCTTTAATGTGGCCAAGCATAAAGCCACAACCACAGAGCAAAGGCAAGAGAGCAGAAAGTGCGTGGGGAGACGGCACTGGGAACAGTGATGCTCCAAAGAAAGCTGAGTTTTGGTAGTGAGTGGGCTTGTGTGAGAGTGCTCTGCAAACACAGCAGGGCCAAGGGCCACTGGTGTGTTTAAGAATCAGGCTCTTGAGCAGGAGTATCTCTGTCAGATTACCTCCACCTTCACCAGAGCAGGTGACTGCGGCTCCGGTGGCCCTGAGAAGCAGGGGAGCAGGCTGTGTGCAGCCAAGGGCGTGGCTGCCAAGCAAACGCAGCCCTGAAAGATTTGATGCCTTGGGCTTTATCAGGGGAAAGGAAAGGGTTGCTTAGGTCACCGTGTAAGTACCAGTGTGGGGAACACAAACCAGCAGCAGGCTCTTTATGCTGACAGATAAAGGTCTAATGAGATGCTGGGCTGGCAATTAAAGCTAGGCAAACTCTGAGTGAAGTTTATGTGTGTGTTTGTAAATGAAAGCAATAGCACAATGCAGTAAGTGATTAAAAGTTCTGAAGGCTTCTGCAGCACTTGAGGCTTTGACCCTTGGGTGTCTGGATTGCTCTGCTCAAATGAGGATGAGTTTGAAAGTCCAGAGCCTCTGTCGCATGGAAAATCACAACAGGTGCTCAGCAGTTCTTAGTTGTAGGTACCATAAATTAGTTTACACTTGAATTAGGCAGAGTATAGCTTATTTTGTTTAGCAAGATTGCTGTGCTAAGCAGTCCGGAAAGGGATTGATTATGTGGATATGTTTGTTCATTTTAGAATCCACGCATGTGTGTTTCTCTCTGCCCTCTCCCATCTGACTGTGTACATTTACATCTGCACGTAGTGGAAGCAATGTTGGCTTTAGTAGCAAGTGGAAAAACTTCATACATAATGCTCTGCTAATTGCTCTGTATTAAAAAATAGGCCACACTACAGTGCATTGCGTCCTAACACTTCTCTGTGCTGCCAGGCACTGGATAACTTCAGTAGCTCCTGATCTCATCTGAGTTGTGACAGGCCCCTTTGAGCTGTCCTGCACTGCTTCCCTGATTCCCACTGTATTTACTGGTCTATTATCAGCTGGTGCTTGGAGGGAGTCCTGAAGGGAAGGAGGATCCCCAGGTGTCTCTGGAGGATCTGTCCGGGATTCTTTTCCCTCTCATTTCTCTGGGGGAGGATCACACCCAAGGAGCTCTGAAGTTCCAACCAGTATTAATCATGATTAAATATAATTTGATTTTTATCTGTTGTTACAGAGAGCCTCCCTGTGTTAGATGTGGTGTGTGTGTGATGTGTTTGGGAGGTAAAACTACAGGAGTAGGCTAGAATTGCTTTGGCTCATAGTCATTGTCCACTACCCAGACAGAGAGGCATCTTCATGTTTGTTATAATAGGGCCTTGATAAATAAATAAATAAATAAATAAATGAATAAATTAATTCTTCTTTTGTGCAGTGCCTGAAATTTTCATCAAAAGAGGAGGAAGCCTCTTTTATGAATCACAAGGCCAGTGCAGGACAGGTCTGTGCTGTAATTCATTTAGACAAATGTTGAAGTGAATTGATGGACTCAGGTTTGTTTAGATTAGTGGCCTTTTGAAAAATGAGTTGTCCCGTGTGTACAATTTTTCAATCTGTTTACATCTAATTAGCTCTTCAGATTGGCTAAAATTAAGCAGTGTCACTTGTAATGCATTCGGAGGTGAGGATATGATAAAATAGGCTCTTTTATAATCTCTGCAGCAAGTGGCTTGGAGCACTGGCATGGTGTGAACTGAGGGCGTGTGGAAGATCTGTAAGGTGGAAGCAAATATAATCAAGCTGCAATCTCACAAATGCAATGAATTGTCTATAGAACCTCTCTGGTACTGATTTAGAGAGAGAGCAAGTTTTCCTGTCATCCTCTCCCAGGACTCCTTTTTGGCAGATGTGCCTGGCTGGCTGGGGCGTGGTGTTGGGGCGGCTGCCCTTGTACACTGGCATCTTTACCTGTTCCACTATTGATTCCTGCACGCTACATATTCCTCCCTGGAGACAAGTCGTTTGAACAGCTTGAAATCTAAAAACTGATTGCTGCAATGTCAGGTTTCTAATTCTGCAGCGCAGCTGACAGCTCTGGAAAGTCCCTATCAAAGGCAGAAAAATACAACATTCTTCAGCAGACTTTGTTCTGCCACCATACGGCCCCAGTTCTATTTTACTGCTCCAAAGCCCACAGGATTTCACATGTTTCCGACCAAAAATTCTGCTGTTGATATGGAAGCTTCCTGGCAATTAAGCTGTGCTTATTGCTGCATCAGTGCTTTTAGACCGTGACCAGCAAGCAGCACCCTCTGCATGGCAGCACTTCCCATGCTTAGTCATGGATGCGCATCCAGGGAGATTTTGGCACAGGTTTTCTCAAATATTTTTGAAAGTTTTTGTTAGTCTTTTCTTCCTTCCTTGGCTCTCTGAAAGCTTTTGCTGGGATGTGCAGAGTAATCCCCTGCCCCCTTGTATAGCAATCCCCGAGAAAGAGAGCATTTGAGCGTTTGCAAAACTGTGAGCTCTGCCATTGTGAGTATTGGGTGCTGTCACCTGGCTCCTGCCTCCAGCATTCCGTGGCATGGCACAGCATTGCTGTCCCCTCTCAGCTGGACACTCAGCCCCAGCATGCAGGACATCATGGGCTATGGACGAGTCCCCCTGCCCCATTTGTGCGAGGAGTGTCCTGCTGTCCTGTCTCTCTCCCCAGGACATGGTGTGCCAGGATTGGTGCTGATGCTCCTCTGTGTCTGTGCTGGAAGGGAAAGCCCAGCAAAGTGGCTCAGAACTTCAGGGGTGGGGTCCTGCCATTCCCTCAGATGGCACAGAAACAGCAGCAGGGGACTTTTTAAAGCTGGCAGTAGGCGTGCCCTGTGAAGCCTTTGCAGGCAGCACCAGGGAGGCTCCGCAGATGACTTGGTGACAGCAGAGCTCATGGATAAGATGGTCTGGCTGAGCTGTCCGTGTGCCAGGAGTCTACCTAGACAACAGCAAGGAAAAGCTGACACCTGCCCAGGCACCTTTGTCGTTACAAGCCCCTCCTGACCCAGCTCCCTTGGATACTGCCCATAGCTGCTTTCAGACCCCTCACATTTCCCAGAAGGAGAGGGGAGGTGAGGGCACTCAGCAAGTTACAGGGTCAAACACGAGATCTCAGGGATTTGGCCCGTGGCAAGCCTGCCTTCGTCCTTGCTGTTGGAGTTCTTTCTGGTTTCCTCCTGGGGTTTTTCTCCTTCTGCCCCCATGGTGGTGCCTATCCCCTTGCTGGGGTGTTGTCTAGGCCAGGCCAGGTTCCCTTGTGTCAACAGGGGAAAGCTGCATCTTTCCTGTGCTATGGGATCCTGGAAAAATGTGCTTCGTCAAGTCTGAGGCCCTCAATCCCAATGCTTTTTCAGTCGCCTAAAGGTAAGGGTAACAAATGACTAAGCAGTGTCTATGGCAGCAGCAATAATTTTGGGTTTTTGTTGAAAAAGAGAGCATTTTACATGGAGAGGAACTCTCTTAAACCAGTGGAGTAAATCTGTATCTGAACCCATTAGTGCTACTTAAGGGCTTAGGATACAAAGGTGCAGCATGCACTGGCACCTCTGCTATAAGGAACTCTTTTCTGGATGCCCTTAGCTGCATAACAGCTGCTTTTAGACTGAAATTTTCCTTCTATTGTCAGGAGGATTTTCTTGGATTCCCTTTTTATTTGAAAACACTACCATGAGCCACTTTTGAATTGACAGTAATACATATGAAGTGAACAGTTTCGGGTATAAGGCATTCATTCTTACTTGCAAAGAGCAGTTTTAACAGGCATGAGCTGGTACTGGGCAGTCGTTCTCAGGATTTTCTGTTTTCTTTGTGCCTATCCATCTAACCTTTACCTGAGGTTTAGTTACTTCATTTCCATCTCAACTCCTGTCCTACAACATTTGTTGGTTAAAAGAGAACCTCTTGATTTCCATGGGCAGTTATGGTTAGGTAAATCTGTTTTACAGAGATCAGCTACACTGAGAATAACCTATGGTTTGATACAGTCTCAAGCCAGTACCAGGGTGGACAAACAAATACCCTTAATTTGGAAGAAAATCTGCCAGTGGTTTATGTATTGGAAAGAATATCTGAAGTAACTTTCTAGAGTATTACAGTTATCTGCAAACAATTATAAATGCAGAGCACAAGAAGGTTTAAAGTTGATAAACTAATGGGAAGAAACTTCTACACATGGTATCCTGAGAATTCACTAGGCTACTTCACCGTATTTTCCTGTCTTCATCTCTAGATTTTCCTGCTAAATTGCTTTTCAGCTTCCCAGGAAGGAGAGATTTTGCTTTGTCTTAACTAGGGAATTAAAAAGCTGCTAGGGGAAGGAAAAATGGTCGCACAAGCAATCAGTCTTTCGTCGTATTATACAAGATGTATCTTCTTTCTTGAAGAGATTACTAGTGCAATCTATGTAATTAGGAGTACTCACCCCCATTTGTTTTAAACAACATGTAGTGGCTAGGCTCATAATCTGCATTTTCTCCCTTCCCATAAAATGCTGTACCTTCAGGATCAAGGCCATCTCTGTCATCTCTGCGTTTTTTGTGTTTAATGGCCCTGTAGAACTAGCTGATGAAATGCTGTTAATTTGGAGGGATGTAGAAGGAGCATAAGATCCCCAGCAGACTCTGATCTGACTGCAGTGAACTGCACAGGGAGCTGTCAGACTGCACAAGTTGCTAAGGCCAGGTTAAATTAGTGCCCAATTACTTGTACAGTGGTAGTAGGTGCTAGCATGTATGATGGAAGTGTCACCATATAAATCCCTGCAAATTCCAGCTTTAAATTAATGGCACGGAGCATTCATTTAGTCATGTCACTTGTCAAATGGCAGTGTCTCAGAGTGGGGCAGGCAGTGAAATTATTTTTGGTTTTTAGGACTTAGTATAACTTTTAGTGTTATTCATAAGGGGTTGGACTGTGTTCAGCTTGATGTCTCAGCTGAGCTTATAAGCAGTTCTAGCAAGCCGCATCTTCATCACCTCCCGTGAGGGGGGAAAGTGTGTGGAGGTGCTATCATCTTATGGAGACAAAACTGAGCACACTCTCATAGTCATGTTTGAGCATAAAGAGGGGTGGGAGGGGACACTGTGGAGCACCCTGGCCTTGTCACTCTTTGGGACACATGCTGAATACGTCCAAGAGAGGTGGTGAGCGAACACGGTGAAGCACAGAAGAAATAACCAGTGGTGAGGAAGGGAAAGCTCTTCTGATAACTCATCCTCTTTGCTGTGGTTGCACTGTTATTGTCTGGAAAGATTTCGTGCCAGAGGGTTTCATAAAAGACAGTAATCCTGCAGGTTATGTTACAGAACTTCTTTTCCTTTAAGGTAGGCGGTCACACAAGGCTGCTGGAACGTGGCTCTCGGCAATAGCAGCCAGTTGTGGCATAAACACCACCGAGACAAATGTCACATTCACCAGAGGCAGCCACCAGATGATTTATCTAAGCCTTAGTCTGCTGCTGGCCAGATTAATTTTTGGAATATTTTACATTACACTGCCACTGAACAAATACTTTCAAAATAATAATCCTCTCATAGCTTGAGTTTCTTCAAAGGGCTCAACAAAGATTCCCCTCTGTTCAGAGGATGGGCAAAATGTGTGCTTTTCAAGAGCTCCCGTTGTAACCACCAATTCACTGTAGAGTTTCCAGGCATTGTAGAGGATTAGCTAGAGAGTACTCCAGAGGTGCTCTTCTCTTGTCATCCTGCAGCTGACAATGTCATCTGAGGGAGAAGAATGTAGGTAAGAAATGCAAATAAGATAGAGAGTGAAAATGTTGCTTTTTCCTTTGGCTTGTCTTTTGAAAACAGAAGGTATAATTTCTGATCCTTTAAACCTACCCATGAATGAAAGCATGTCAGGGCATACTCCAAAACATTTCCCTACTAGTGCCTTCTGTGTAGAAAACCATTCTGGCTATGAGAAGCTGTGCTTCTGCTTTTACACGCAGAATTGTAATTTTGTAAAAAAAATGCAAGTTTTTAAGCCAACCACAGTATCCTTGTGAGAAAAAGAAGAGAAAGGTTAGTGAAGCCTATCCTTGATGAGAAGCAGTCCCACCTGACATTCAGAAAATTGTGGTGGTAAACTGAGCCATGCTCACGTGGGGCAAGCATGATCAAGTTTTTCACTCATTTCAGCTTCTCCCGGACAGTCATTTTCAGTGAGATCTAGTCTTCAGCTAAATTTAATTGAGAAGCTGGTTTTGCTAATGAATTTGTAGGATTTCACTGGCCCTGGAAGTTTTTGCTGTAATGCGCTTGGTATATTATAATAAAAATGTATACCACAACTGAAGCAGTTTTGTAAAACAAGCTTTAATGCAGCATCTGCTTATTTGTGCCTTGGGGATGTAAGACAACAGCAAACTGCTTACTGCTTGAGAAATCAGCACACCACCATAGGCAATGCTCTGGTGTTAGAAGTCAGGGCAGTGCCTTAATCTGGATGCAGATCAAATTGCTGTGTTGATAATTAGAAGACAATAAGCTTGCATGAAATTGAACCAAGATGTATTGAAATCAGGTAGTAATTTTCCTTAATGCTGACTGGAAGTAAGCCATGTCAGAAGGTAACCAGAATGCATTATTGTTTGCCATTATGAAAAGGTCCATTTAAATAGCTCTCTCTCACCGAGGGCTATTTAACCTTTTGTAGGTATGAGCATTACAGGGGAGCCTAACGCATATTTTGTGTGCATTATTCTGCATAAATGCATGCCCACTATTTTTATACTTCTGTGTGCATATTCATCATGAGTCAGACTGGGGTCAATGTATTTCCAAATCATGTCACGGGAGATAGCCAGGAGCAGCTGTTTCCAAAGAAGGTGGAAGATAGCTTCATCCTTGAGCTACCCTAGTGGGAAATGGCTCACTGAAAGCCACCAACAAATCCTTGGCTTGTGCAATAAGATGGGAGGGTAAATGTGAACATGAGTGGCCTTATATAAAAAATACGTTTGTATGTGAGAACCAGCTGTGAATAAACCTAAATGCTGAGGTCTGGCAATATGATAATGATCTTAATAGTGATCCCTTGGCTAGAATGAAACAGGTTTCACTGGATGTTCTGTTTTCCTTGGATTCTGAAAGATAAACACATGACCCTTCAGGACACTTTCCCTGTGCCGCCCCTTACCTTGTTTGCCTCTGTCTGCTCCTCTTAGCTTTAACTCCTTTGTAAAAGATGGGTGTTTTTTTAGGGAACGCTGCTACTCTTGGGATCATTTTCTTTCCCAGCACTTCAGCTTGTTCATTTCCTCCCTGTGCTTTTTGTACACTGCTTTCTGTGCTAATAGGACATAACTAGTTATATTTCTATTGAATACTGTTACTAATTGTTAGGTGATTGACTGTGGTGTGTTCCCACAGCCTGACATGACTGGTTTGTTGTATTGTTTCATAGCTCTTCTTTCAAAACAGATGAGCTTGTGCTTATGTTGATCAGTAACTAAAAGGAAGATGCTAAGGCAGCATATGAAAGCTCATAGATGCAGTATGGCTGTGAGCTTTGGCTTGCTCTCATCAGCAGCCTTATGGTGGGTTTAATTTGGAAATCATTATTTGGACAAAACTGGGGCAGAGCTGCATCTCAGCTGGTCCCGAATAACCTCGCAAACATCAGCCTCTCAGTGCCTGCGCAGCTCAGAGAGCAGATGCGCTGTTTATTTACAGACAGATGTAACTGGAAGCTCAGATCTATGCCTGATTTTGCACTGACACAGTGAAGAGTTCTAAAAAAACTGTGTGGGCGCCTTGCCATCACTGAGGCAGCGGGACAGGAGACACGTCCTGTGGAGCTTGGCCAAGGTAACATCCAAGAAACTTCCCATTGACTCCTCTCCCGCTCTCAGCTCCAGAGCACCACTTCAGGTGGTGGTAGCAGTGTACGGAGCAGAGTGTTAAGATGAAATGTCGTTTCTGTTTATGGTGTTAATTCAACTATCAAAACCATCAGCAGAAGCCCCTGCTGAAACTGGAGGCATCACTGTGCTGTTCATTTTGGCAGATGAACTGGAAGAGTTTTAATACCCTTTCTGCTCTCCATGCCAGACCAGTCTGGGTGCCTGCAAACAGAGAAGACCAGTGACATTGGCTGGAGATTTATAATTTCCAAGGCTGCAGCTGGAGGATTGAATCTGGTGGTGGTGTAGCTCTGCCTGAAGCTTGATAGCTAAATTAAACCATCCACCCAGCCATGGCAGTGTGTAGGCATTTAATGCTTCCCCTAATCATGCAATAGTGCAGAAGGAAGTACAGGTGATCTGAAACTTTGCTTCCTGAAGTCTGATGCCTCAGGAAATGCCTTTGTTTCTGAATTTTCTGCCTCTAAGTATTTATTCAAGCACTTAAGAATCATTCAGTCAGGTGCTCACAAAACAAATAAATTCCTGAAAATGTGTTAAATGTTTTTCATCTGTAATGTCTTGAAAAAAAAGCTGATGTAACCTCAGCAGATCCAATGGCTTGTGCCGTTCCTCAAGGGGGTCAGGATCCAAAGGTCTGAGTTTAGTGCCTTCTGCTTAAAGGCATTTAAATGAGTGATCCTTTTCCTGCTTTGTTCATCTAGAAGCTCACTTTCTCTAAATCTGAAGGCATTTCGTGGCTATTTCTTAGACCGGAACAGAAGGAGAGAAGAGCTGTGTGAGTGTCAGTGTTTGCATATGCATCACATAATATATGGGCATATAATAAGCAAGACCGAGTTACTTATATTTTTAAAATATCAAAACGATTGGTTCATTTATTTTTAAAGCCATGGAAGCAGGATTGTCCTTTTTTCTTTGTCTTTTTTAAAGGCCTGCAGCAGGCACAGACTATGGAAACCTGCATTATTAAAATTGACAATCACAATAATGCTCTAAAATCCACAGGAAGAGGCTCTGATGATTGAAAAGCCAGGGAAATAATCAGTAGTCAAGGGCAGACAGGGTTCCTAAAGGGATTCCAGCTTGTAGAGAAGAAATAATACACCAGGAAGTAACAAATGGAATTAATTGGTTCTTCAAGTAGAACAGTTACAGAAGGAAGGAGGATTATACATATGTATTATTATTTAAATAATGGGAATGAATAGAGGACTCCAGACCTGCGGGTAGCACACAAACACTACTAAGAGACCCTGGGCTACTGAAATAAATCTGCATTACAGCTAGGCAAGGAAAGAGGATAATAAGGTGCAGCAGGTCCACTTGAACTTATTTTGGCTGATGATGAATTTGTTAAAATGTTAGACCTTCAGGTTTTAAAACCCCATTTTTGAACACTGAAAAGTTCCATTTGCTTTTCATTTGTTTGGGTTTTTTTTTCCACGGGTCCTTGGTTGCTCCAAAATAGGCAGCTTCAGAGTTAGAATTCTGCAAGCCTGACATTTAAATGGCAGTTTCAGTTGTATGTAATTTCCTTCTTTAGTCCTTTTGGGAGTATTTTAGTGTCCTATTATGCAGTGACTGTACTACAAACTGGAGTTGTCTGTGTACAGTGGATTGCATGTCCTCTTCCATTTCATCTCTGGCTCTGGGTGGGAGTTCTGTGTGGGAAGCTTATAAGATTTGAGAGATGCTGTTGTTTGTAGTTTGGCTGTGTGCTCTTTAAGTATGAAGGTACTGGATGAACGTAAAATACTGTTCTAATTGTGAAGTGGAAGATCTTCAGCAAGTCTAAAGGCAGAAACTAGTCATGGCAGCTACACTGTTTCCATTAGAGGAAATCCCTATAGCATCTCTCAAACAGACTTAGTGTGTTTCTCCAAAAAGGCATAAACCAACTTTTTGCTTTTCCCAGCTCTTATAATTATAAGTGATAAAAATGTTTAGGATTTCAACATGCCTTTCTGTGTGAGTGCAGATGTGACTCTTGGTGACTCAACCATTCCCCAGAACTTAACTCACCCTCTATGTAATTATTCCAAAGAATTATCCTTCCAAAATTAGAAGAAAAAAACATGTAATTAGAACTGCAATATTAACATACTTAATGTCTGCCTAATGTCTGAGCATCAAGTCAAGAGACCATATTTTCAAGAAGTATATAAACTGTGAGCAAAATGACTTGCCCTATGCAATATCTTCAACAAAGATGCTGAATGTATGAGCTCTGCATCATTTATGCCTTGATTGGCCATGGAACTCGAAGAGAAACTGAGGAAAGTTACATTTCATTCTAATTGCTCTTCCTCTGCCCTCTTTCTCCTTTCCACATTGATCCGGCTGTTTTGTCGAGCGCAGCAGTCTCGGCTCAGCTCGCCGTGGGCTGCCGAGGTGCTGCCCTGCCTTTTGCTGGCCTGGCGCTTTTCCCGGCCCCTTTCAGGACAGCACCCAGCAGGAAACGGCTCCTGTGTCCGTAGCTTCGTCCTCTGCCCGCCGCTGCAGTGCAGGGGCTCAGCAGAGGGCCGGGCACAGGCCAGAAGTGCCTCAGAGAAGGGGCAGCGGAGGAGCTTTACACAGCAGTGAAACCTGTGTGTGAAAAACCTGTGTGTGATGCCACGGGGTTGGAGCGGTCAGCAAGGATCGTGGCTGTCAGTCTCACTGCTCTCTTCCTTACGGAAGGATTCACTTTTTAAAAGGAGCGAGTGCCTGTTGTGGAAAATGGGGAGCAAGAGACAGGTCAGGCCTGAGGTGTGTGTGTTAACAAGAGCAGCGGAAGAGGAGATGCTGATTAAAGCCCTAGAGCTGCATTTTGTTTTAAGGGGTTAATCAAACAGAAACACCGGAGATTTAGGTAAAGTCAGGCTGTACAAAATGAGCATCATTTATGAGTTTTGGTGGTTGTTTATTTTTAATATAACACCTGGTTGTACTCCCTCTTTTTTTTCAAGAGGACTTTGTTTTGTGCATTAGTAGCTGGTTTGACTCCACCTGTTTGAAAAATGAGTTTTGAGATTGCTCAGCCTGATTAAATCTTGCTGGACTTCTGCTCACAAGGAGCTGTGAGAGCAGGAGTGTGGGAAAGGAAGGCAGCACACTCATATAAGGGGTAGAAAATGTGACTTGCAGCACAGTGCTACAGCTATGTGACGTGGCGTGCTCATGTGAATCAAATGTGCTATTTTTATGGCATGTATTAAATGTGAAATTGTGACTGGTGTTAGAGCAGTGCCAGAACTCCTGCCAATGTGCCATGTAATTTTATTTTAAGAATGAAAGGTCTTGTGTGAGACCCCTATACTTCCAGCAAATTTATTCCATTTGTCTAGGGTCAGCTATGCCCATAGGTCGTTGCCCACTTTATATTTGACTTCTTCCTTACATGACATTTGATTTCATCTCAGGATATGAGCAGAGAAGGCCTAGGTGGCTTCTGCAGCTGTAAAATCATGTACAGTGCACGAGAATGACCCTTTTCTATGAGGTGTGCTCCACATCTTCAGCCAATGTTGACTGAAGCCCCTGGAGCTGTGTTAGCGTGGGTCAGCAGAGGAAGAGCATGACCCAAGAGATGAAGAGTTGAAGCACCCTTGGCTGGGAAATTAGCCCCTCCCGAAAGTGGGGAGGAACACCAAAACCATGGTACTGTGTACAGCAGAGACAGCCCAGGGGTCTGTTATTAGTACAGAGATTATCCCAGAGCATGGCAAGTAGTTTGTGGATCCCTGACTTGAGACATCTTGTTTTGCCATGAAAATGTGAGGTTTCAGAGGAACTGGCTCCTTAAAGTCATGTCACGCTGTGCCAAGGAAAATGCCTGTCTGCTTTTAAAACATGGGCATGGCTTTGATCCCTGTGCGTCAGAAGGAGGTGATTAACGCCATGGATGGACTGGCACTGGGAAAGGAGAGTTGTGGTGGGCACCAGGCTCCTGAGGAACTCCCCAGCTGCAGCAGGGGCCCGTGGGGCAATGGAGGAGCAGCAATGAGTCACTGTTTTGGCTAATTGGGGTCTGCCAGGTTCAAGTACACAACGGGATCACTGGGGACAAAAAGGGCAATACGCAAATGGGCTCGGCAAAAAAAAGAGTAGAGGAGGTTCTGATATTCACCTCTGAAGTGTTTCTCATCTCTCATTATGTTCACCTAAGTTCATATCTCTAAAAATAAAGCTAAAAAAAAAAAATCCCCCAACTATAACATGATTTCAGGAAATTATTTTATAGTAATTATAGCTAATCCAATTAAAGGTGATTTGTAATGACTGCAAATTAATTACAGAAATACTGGATTTAATGAGTGGATTACTATTTGTTTTGATAAAAGAGAAAATGCAAATATCAAGCTAGACTATTTAGTTCACTTAGATCACGCTGAGCTCAATACTGCTAGATTTACAGCACCATTTGTTTCCACAATGAGGGAGAGCACAGTCCCAGCTGAACACATGGAGACAAATATCAAGCCCTTTTCCTTTCAAGGAGTGCATCTGTATGACGCGGTCAGACTTTCATGATTTTCCTATAACGGAAATCAGATGTGATGTCTGGGGTCAGAACTTGGTGTGATTGTTAAGTACGAAATTATCTCTTTTTTTCGTAGTTTTTTACCTTATTTTCAGTATAAGCTTGCTGGCTTATACATGGGTTGCTGTTTGACAAGGTACTTCCAGGTACACACGAGATAGACACCACGTACCTGTTCTCCCATCCAGCAGGAAGCTGAATCACTGCTGGCTCGGCTGATCCTGCAGTGGCCTGATCCTGCAGCTGGGAGGATACGTGGAGAAATAAAGAAATGTGTGTTTGTAGTCAGGCCAGGCAACTGGCAGCCTGGCAAACCCAGGGTGCACTCAGGGGAACAGGCCTCGGGGGTACAATAAACACACGGATGTGGGAAGGGACGTGGGAGTATTGCATCCTGCAGCTCTGAAGTGAGGCAAGGGCAAGTGCAGGGTTGAGATGTGCAGGGCTTTGATGGGTGCTGCTTTTGGCAGGGGGACACAAAGCAGATACCACAGCTCTGCTTCTGCACCTTCCTGGTCACAAGTAGCGTGATGTTATCCTGCTTTCCATGGGTCTGAAACACAGGGGAATTTGAGAGCTAGCACTGAGGGCTGCCTCTGTCTCTTGAAGGTGGAAGAAACATGTTGATAAGGCTCAAGTCTCGGGAAGTCACCAGGTTTATAAAGCCAAGAGGAGCTCCCATATCAGAGAGCACAAGACTTCCCAAGTTACCAAGCACTGCACGCGTAGAAATGCAGAGGCTTGTTCCAAGAGGTGCACAGACCTCGGCCAGGTGGTTCCTTAGTGGGCTTGCCACTTTCACCACCCTTCCCCTGCCTTTTTCTCAATCTCATCAAACCTGTCACTTCATTTTGATCGTCCATCAGCTTCTGATCTATGTGCCACCACCACACCATCCACTTGCTCCCCTGGATTTCATCGAAGCCTTTGCAGCTCTAAGTCAGTCTTAAGGTCTTGACAATGCAGTTGTATTAGCAGATTTTCTAAGAATCTAACTCTGGTTTTGTTGTCAAAGGTGACTGACTAAGTAAATGGAAATGAGCTTCCTTCCCAGCAGCTCTTGCAGCAAATTAGCAATGGAACAAACTCTGGTTCCTAAGGAAGTCAGAAACTACTGAGCAACCTGTAATCAAGGTTCTCCTAATGTTGTGTTTTAAGTAGACCCATTATCATAGCAATGTCTTTCTGAAAGCATTTAGACTTCATTACCCTATTAGAGAAATTAACATATTTTAGCTGATAAGCTTCTGGCGCATTCAAAAACTTGTAATAATGCTGGGTGTTGAAGCTACTCTAAAAACATTCTTTCATTAAAGGGGGCTTGTGCCGCACAGGAAATGTATAAATAGAAAAAACATAATTAAAATCCCGCATTATCTTGTTCTAAACCTAGTGTGTCTTGAAGTTTAAGTATACAACACTACCTTTAGAATTTTCCAGCAGAATTTTTCAATTTTATCAGTAGAGAGGGAAAGAAACTGGATATGGTTGGGGATTTTTTTGGTTGGTTGTTTGTTTTGTTGTTTTTTGATTTTTTTTTTTTAAGAGCTGAATTCCAAATATGACTGTAATAGCTGTGGTTTTGATTGAAGTTGGAGTAAGTCTTTTTAGACTGGTCACTGATTCTAAAAGATAACTGATCGTCACTGTGGTATTCAGAAGAGAGATTGCACAGGAGCCCATCAGGAAGGATGACAAGGAGGATCAGCGGGGTCAGTGCGGAGCCCAGTGCAAGCGTTGTGTGCAATTGCAAAGTCAACAGAGAAGAGCCGGTTTATGCCAGAATTTGATCTTGAACAAAAATGAAAAATAACAGAGTCCATAAATATGGATGTAAGGAGACCTTCCTTTTTTGCTTTTTGCAATAATAGCCAAAAATCAGATTTCTGAACGCTTTCATGGTCAGAAGAATGTATAAAGCCAGTTCCTGTGGTTTGGGTTCACAGCAGCGCTCTCCTGCAAAGGTCCTTAATCCAGCATGATTTCTAGCACAGCCTTTCCATCAGTGGGAGCTCCGGCTGGGTATCTCATCTGAATGAAGCCGCTTATTCTCGTGAGGCTTGTAGGGAATTAGTATTCTTTTAAAATCTGATCCAAAAGTTGTGGGAGTCATGCAGAGACTGACGGAAAGAGAAAATCAAAAAGTTATTGTGCTTCTCTAGCAGTGATAGAAAGTGGCATGTGATCTCTGGAGGGCAGATTTAACTATAGAAGAGCTAAAACATTTTTGTATTTGTGGTGCAGGGCTGCCCCACTCTGTTCCAAATCAGAGTCGATGCCTGGCTGAAATGGAGCTGTGAAAGCTCAAGCTGCAGCCCATATGTAGAGCACTGCATGGGCCCTGGGGTAACAGGGAAAGCATCCAAGGAGAGGGGATCAATACAGCCACTTGATTAGCAAAAGGGTGATGCAGAGCATAAGGCTGGATCACTGGACAACTTCTGATTGTAATTACTGTCACCTCTTCCAGGTCATTTCATGGTCTTCCAGGCCAGGGAGAGATTTTGCAAGTTTAGTCTTTTGAAGTAGTCTGTGTTTAAAATTAAAAATAAACAGATAAAAAAAATAAAAAGCCCACCCTCGTTCCTGGTTCGTTCACAGAAATCTTAGACCCGTTATTCTTTGCCCATTTCCATAAGTTAGACTGTTAGACCGTGTTTCACCTCTTTAATAGGGACTGCAAACGGGGCACTGAGAAATCTCACATGAGCAGGTGAAGGTTTGAGTGCTCATACTTCTTAATGGGCCTTGGGTAATTGGCTGCCTTATTAGTCAATAAGTGACCTTCCGTGTGCTTACAGAAAATTATATCTTGATTGATTGTAGGCATGTTGTGTGTTTTTGTTTGTTTGTTTGTTTCTGCTGATAGGGAACACCCCAGCAGCATGGTCAGAGGCAATCTAGGTGTCGTTCCCTGGGTGCAGCTTTGTGATATATTGGCCAAGCTCCACACAAAAATAGCAAGTTCCCATTCATCAGCCTGAGCTTCAAAAGCGTGGCAGGGAGAGAGGGTTGTCTCTGTACTAATGATCTAATACACACTGTTTGTATCAAAACTGTCATAGCAAGGACACTGGTGGGAGTAAGAATGCAGTCAACTCAAAGCTGTGCTTCTGGCGTTATCTGGCACATTGGCAAAATACATCCTCAAAAATGTAATTATGCAGAATTCACAGAGGTCTTGTGAAAAATGTGTCAAGCTGGATGTTTATTACCATGGTAAACCAACTCTGACATTGCTCTCTGGGATGAAATGTGATCATGTGTGGGTGTGTGTATGATGTATATTCATATACACATAGGTATCTGCATATGATACTCAGACGGAAGTTGTATGCATTGCATGGGTGCATATTTATGTATTTGCTCTCTCACACATGCAGCAAAAAGGTGATTAGATGCCAAAAAAAGGTATTTTCCAGTAACTGTGAGGCCAGCATGTAATTCTCTGATGCGGTGTCTTACATAAAAGTTTCCATGTGGCTTAGACTTAAATCTGTCTTCCTCCTGTGCTCTAAAAGTAAGTTCTGTATTTCAAGTGGAGTTTTGAGGTCATGGGAGCCGCCTCACAAATGCATGGCTGCTGGGTTACCTGTGGTGGGCAGGTCAGTGGGCAGCAGGGGCTCGTCTGCTGCCCGCGCTGGCTGCGCTGCGCTGGGCAGGGAGCAGCCTGGGAACGTCCCAGATACAGCCAAGACACAGGTACAGGTAGTTCAGGGAGCAGGGAGTGCTTCCAAATCCTGCCTTTGGCCTCCCTCTGCCTGACTTCTAGCGCAGCATTTGACTTTCATGGCCTCTGCTAAATTTATAGAGGTGGTTATGCCAGGAAACTCTGCTCTGAAAACGCTTACGGGCTCCGCAGAGAAGACAAGCAAGCGGGCAAGGAAAAAGTAGTAGCTCTCCTTCCATTTTACTGCTAAAGAACTGAGATGCAGGAGATTAATGGATGTGCCCAAGGTCATATTGGAAATCTGCAGCAGAGCCAGGCGCTGAATCCAGATACTCTGCATCCCAGCTCAGTGCCGTAGCCATATTTTTTTTTCTGATAGTATTTAAAAGAAATACTGTTCCTGGAGAGTGGAACAAATCAGAAAAATAAGCTGGTGCTGTGCGAATGAGAAAAGGTCATTTGTCCTGTTTCATCACTTTGTTGTCCAAAGATCTAATTACTTCGGGAATTACCTCAATGGCTTTCAATCAGTGCCTGTCTGTCTTAGGTCATTCCACACACCTCACCTTGTCAGTTTAAGGTGCTTTGTAAAGATTTTTTTTTTCCCCTCTTAATTAAAAAATAATGCTTCTGGCCAGCTCTTCTGCACATGTTTTTCAAACCTATGCATGAAGCTGAATACCAGTAGCACCAAGCCCTTGTACTCCTGACATCTGCTGATTGCCGTGTAAGAAGTGAAGCACTTTTACCTGTAATTTATCAGAGCTTTCCACAGATTGGAGGTGACTTATAAATTACACTGTGGAACTTCTTTCACCTGCAATTGAAAAGTAATCGCTGGGGTGCTGGGAGGTGTGGGCCATTCAAGAACACAGAATTTCTACACTGTGCCATCCCCTCATGGCGCATTTTAAATTCAGGAATGACTCTAAATCAGCATGCTTTAAAAAAATGTTTCAGTTCTATTATTGCCTTTCAGTTTCAGGATCTTTAATAATGCACTTATAATTTCAATGTTTTTTTTTCTCTGCGGTCATAGGGTTGGGCAAGACATCTCCTCAAACATTCACTCATCCTCTCCATGGAATCACTTTTGTGTTTTCTTGGTTCCAGCACCCAAGGCCTGAACAAAACCAGCATGTATCATACATATCACAGCAGAGCCATGACAATGAGTGGTTCTCTGCAGATAGCACGTTATGCCAGCACTGACCTGGAAGAAATAGAAAATCAAAAAGAATGTGCTTTTTCTTAGTGAACAGTGCTTTCAGCCTGAAAGATACTTGGGATCAGTCCTCGAGAGGTCCTCTCCCACTCAACTTTGTAACTCTTCCAATTCTTTTTCACTCTGACCCAGATTCTGGATGACTGGTTTGGGGGAGGGCTGTAGGTATATCCCTGAGTTCTCAGGAAAAGCTTCTGGCCTGGCTTCTGGCTCATGCTGATCTTTGCATGGAGAGAATGGTTGCCTATTCTGATGCCAGAGAAGCTGGGCTTTGATGGGAAGACTCAAGTGTTAGATTGAACAGCCTTTCTCTCTTCTTTCCACTCTAGCTCACAGATCTCAAGCCACTTTTTGCCAGGTGCTAATTTGAAGGGAGAGCTCCAGAAGTCCTTCAGCAGCAGGCACAGCTCCTGGCACGTGTCCAGCCACGGCTGGCTCACCTTCATGGCTTGGGGGATTTATATACTGGGGGGCAGGTGCTCTGGTCAGGGACACAGTCTGCATTTTGCAAGACAGGCAAGTACTGAGAAGAGCAAGTCTTTGCCCCTAGAAGTTTGCAGTCTAAGTAGGCCAAATCTCTGTTAATGGCTTGAAAATAGTTTCTATAAAGCTATAATTAGGTTAGATTGTACCTTACCCTCTTTTCTTTCCCCCTTCTATGAATGGAGTCGGTGACCTAAAAGCTTTGTGCCTTACTCCATCCCTTTGTTTCTATAATTAACACTGTTTACTTAGTATTTTCCACTGCTGAGAGGGACAAAAGCTCTTTTGTCCCCCTTAGATACAATTTGTATCATACTGTATTTATTTAGAATTAATGACAATAACCACGTCCATTCTGGGCCCTTGTGCAATTAATCAATCTCCCTCAAATTCTGCAGGCATTAATGAGCTCGCTTGGGTGGCAGAGAAAACACAAGAGTGAAGTTGCCTCATTTCACAGCTTTCCCCCAAAATGTACCCTCATTTTCTCTTCTCCTCTTCTCTCTCTCTCCTTGTCTGTTTGGTCTGCTGAACCTGATCAGTGTAGTACGACCTGATCTTTACCTGAGAGCATAGTTGAATTTGCAAATTCAACCCAGGATAAGCTCAAAGTGGCTTCTGAAATGAAAGCAGAGAACTTTCCACATTTTCACCTACACCTTACAGCATTTGTTCATCTGGGGACATAGAGGAATAAACTTCTAGATGGAAAAAGTCTGTTTCCTCAGACTCCTTGCTTCTTTAGTGTTAGGACATTAGCTTTCCTCAAAGATCTTGAAAGCAATGGACAAGGCAGTTCACTGGTGACTAAGTAGAAGAGCAGCAAGTGAAGCCCAGCATTTTTGTAACAGCTTCTGTGGCTGTGAGAGGCCACAGATCTTTGCTGCTCTTATTGTAGAGACAAGCACCATGGGCTGGGTTTTACAAGACAGCACCCAGCTCACCTGAGCAAAGGAAATCGAAGAAAAGTCAGCCAGTGAAATGGAGCTTCACCCTTTGCAGAGCTCTGCAGAGTGCCAGACACCAGTTATCACCCCAATGGGAGTGACCGGGAAATGCTCACACTGCTGGGGATGAAAGGTGTAAATCAGGGGTTTTGGTAGTGCTCTGCTGAGGCTTTTATTTGCTGGTAATTGTGGATCAGATTTACATCAAGTCCTAAACTAGCAAGCTCCAAATTGAATAAAGCTGTGTTACTCTGTAATTCCTTTTTCATGTCAGCAGCTAATTCAAGTTACTGTTGACCAAAGGTCCTTTCACAGTCACCTGGCAACTTCTACTGAATCACATTAATCATCCTCATAAAGATGTGCAGAGGTGAAAGAGCTTTTACCAGTTTCAGACTGAAAGTGTCTTTTGAAAGAATAAATGGAATAATTTGGTGGCATTTAAAATACCACTGTGCCATGCTTCAGCCTGCACCTCCTTGGATGAGTTTAAAATTGCCCTTGCCTTAAGCACAGTGAAAGGGTCTCTCCAATGTGTCTAACACTCTGCTGCAGGTCACATAAAGGATTGCTTTTTTTTTTCCCCCAACGGGGTAAGAGTAGCAATACCAGTTTCAAAACTTTTGGACTGATCTGTCAGCTTAGTCCTTCACTCAGCATGACCTTTATCATCCTATATCTTATTAGAGCCAGAGATTAGTGATTTGTCTTTTGAAAGATCAGACTCATCATTTCTAGATGCTGTTTAATATCTGTATATTTATATCACACTCCCCCTTGGCACTTCAGTATGTGGTATGAAGCATTGGGTTTTATTCTAACAATTCTAAGAGGGGAAGAACAAAACATTAGTGAAATATCAGCATTATTTTAGCTTAAAGAAGAATATTACAGTGTTTGCAGTCAGTGTGTGTCTTCTTGTGATGAAGCTAAGTTCCTCTCTGAGAAGAGTACAGTTATTTTCATTTTACAAATAAGCAATTGAGGTATAAATAAACATAATAGTTTTACTGAGATCGTAGAAGGAGCTTTGAGAGAGCCAGTTCATCTCTCATAATCAGATCATTAATCTGATCAAATCAGCTAATGGAGGAAGATTTATGCAAGAACAGAGAAAACAGAAATCACTGGGTGTGTGTAAGAAAACATCCATAACCACCCCAGATTGGTGCTTTCAGAAGTGTCGTTCTTTGTACTTGGAGCTTGCTTTCCAAGTATTCCCTACAGTGAAGTAGAGAGCGTTGGTGCTTATTAATACTCTTCCTTGGTCAAAACTGAATGCTCAGCACAGTAATCCTCATAGTATACAGGGTAATATTTCAGTCAAGCAGTAAACCTAAAGACTTATAGGGAAAACCTATTTATTTTTTTTTCTTTTTGAAATATTTTTTTATTTTTTTTAACAAGAGCCAAACCTTGTAGTATTTGTTGAACAAAATGCATGAAAGTTTATTAAGCAAAATAAATAGAGGAAAATCAAAATATTTAATCATACAACTACAAAGGGAGGAATGAAACAGCTTGGCAAATTGCATTTGCAGCACAGTAAAATGTGTACCGTGTCTGCATAAGTAGTAAATCAGCATTTTTATAGCACTGCTATGTGAAGCCTCAAACTAGAGATATGTAAATATTACAAAGTACAGATATGTTTGAATGTAAGAATGTAAATACACCAAACCATAGACCAAAACTAGGCAATCACCTCCTAATAATTATTTGTAAACATCCTGTTAATCTTAGAACTCTCTATTTGATGTTTCAATACTCCATTCAGGGATGATACATTGCATGTAGGGCTGCATTCAAATAGTCATTAGTTTGGAAGTTTCCGTTGTTAGCAGGATACTGGGAAGATAAATGATGAATTGTGGTTTCCTGATTCCATCTTTTCTTTACTCCCCATAGGCCTTGTGCTGTCTCCTCTTGATTTATGCCAGAATCAGAACTTGCTTTCAGTCTGGCTGGTCTAGTCCGAGTACAGGCTTCCTTCTGGGTCTGCAGCAGGGAAATCAAACCCATTGGGAGCTGCCAAACATCTTGTCCCTGGGGCCTAAGAAAACCTCCATCTTCATACTGCTGGTTTTCTCTTCCATGGCTCACAGACCAGCTGTCTCTAGAGGCCTGCTCCAGAGGTCATTAAAAGCATTGGAAATGCTGATATTGGCTTAATGGCTCCAGGTATAGCTAAATATTGTCAAGAGAGCTGTAAATAAATGCTTTGGGAAGATGGCTCCTTTCCCAGCTGTGCATAGCAAGGGGTGGCACTTGCTGCCAAGTTTTGTGGTTTCATCATGGGCTCTGTGGTCTTTTGAATTTATACATAAGCTTAGGGTCCTCTACATGTGATTTATTGAAGATCTGAGATTTCTTTGATTGCTTTTAAGGAGTTTCTCTTGTCACTCTGTGGTAGAAAGCAAGCTGGCAATGCAGTCTAGAAACCAAAGGGGGAAAAGGTGTGCTTCAAATTGATTATTTTTGATGAAAGGTTTTTTTTAAGCTGGATTCATGGTTCCTGGGTCCTCTCTCATCAATCTGAATGCTCGTCCTTGTTTTCTGAACCCTTGCTCTGCAGCCATGCTGCTTTGCTTTCCCACTCCTCTTGAACAGTGCTGGGTATTAAGGTGTTTTATCCTGTTCGCCCAGTTTACAGTCATCCAAGGTAACTACAAAGAGTGAAAACACAAAAGAGGCCTAAAGAAAGCCTGTGATTAAAATGGAAAAGAGGATGGAAAGGCCGGTCCAGGATGCAGTCCAAATACCCAGCTCAACAGAAATCTTTTAATTGCAGATCAGACCCCGAACACAGATGTGCTGTTCCCGTGCTTTGAGTCTGAACCTCGATAAAGCATTTTGACATGAATGGATCTCTGGGAATAAACAGCAGGTTGCCAGTACAAGGCAGTTGTTCCAGCACTGCCCGAGCTGCTTATTGCTCAGGGCCTCTGCCAGCACTTTGACAAGAGAGTACAAAGGAGATGAAGAGCCAAAGGAGGGTGGAACCTGAGGAGGAACTTGCTCCAGTTAGCGGAAGGCGTCTCATCAGACCGAGCTGAGCACGGAGCGCGCTCGGGGTTAGCTCCAGTCTCGCCTTTCCCCTTGAACAGTTACATAAGGGTTTGGAAAAATAACTTGGCTTGGCAGAACACGGTGTATGGAAAATGAACTCGTTTCTCATGATGATTTAGATGCCACAGAGATTATGAAGTTAAGGCTCTTGTTTTAAAGGGTTGCAGGCTTTTAACAGAGATCACAAGGAACATCATGCTTTGGGATTTAACATTTATTCATTCAGTTCATCAGGTACTGATGTGCACATAGTACTTTGTAGCAAGCATCACAGTGCTGAGAGTAGCCCGAGGTTATGAACAAGGGATCTCTAGACAGTACAGAAAAGGTTGTCCTTGCATAGTTCTAACCCAGTTGTCATATAATTTTTCCTTAGATCTGACTTGCACGTTTTGTACTTTGAACAAATACAAGCAGTACTTTAGCTCACCTCCCCTGCTTTCTGTTGATAAAGGGCTTTACCAATTGATTCTCGAAGGAGCAGTGAAATGGGTGATTTTTCTTTCCAGTGACTTTCAGCCATACCAGGACTGTGATAAAATCACCGGAGCCTGTCTGCACTGAACACCAAAGTAATCAAAATGAACATACTACTAAATTTTCGCAGAAGCCTTTGAGTTAAAATTATTAAACACCTTCCATTTCCTTTGAAAACATTAACACAGCCTGGGTTTGCAGAGATTGTATAGCAGTCAGAGCAGGGTTTCAGCTGAGTTCACGTCAGAATTCCACTGGCTGCATTCGGGAGGAGGGAAGGGGACATGATAAATACAGTGTAATGTTATCAAAAGCAGTGTCCATTGATTTCAGTAAGGAATGATATTTCCACGTGCATTTCCTTCTCTCTTGTGCTTTATTTTTGCCCCATTTTGAAAGACGTTATTGCAGGTTTTCAAACCTTACAAAAATGCTGTCATTTTTTCCATAAAGGTGAAAAGTTCAACATATAAATTCCACCTGAATAGTTGGAACTCATGGCAATTCCTGCATGTGGGTCTTCCATCAGGAAATAAGTTGTCCAAGTTCACAGTCCAGATCTCCTCCAATGAGAGCCAGCTGAGTAGCTACATACAGAAGTGGCAGATGCCAAGTAGCCCATTGATCCCAGTTCTTTCCACTTCCTGACACGTGTCCTCTCTCTCCAAACCAACAGTAT
The DNA here is from genome assembly GCA_013390105.1 of Tichodroma muraria. Classification (NCBI taxonomy): domain Eukaryota; kingdom Metazoa; phylum Chordata; class Aves; order Passeriformes; family Sittidae; genus Tichodroma; species Tichodroma muraria. The sequence goes on along the minus strand of WAAG01070234.1, from coordinate 139,850 downwards.
CCTGTGACAGCCATTGCACTTCTTCTCAGCCTCTGCCTTAAGTCAAACAGGCCAAAGTCTTGTGTACCTTTCCTATTTCCCCTTATCCACAGAAATTAGGTTGAGAAATTAGAATTTGTTCAGTGTGGCTGCCTAGAGCTTAGCACAGCACTCCAGTAACAGGAGTGGCACATCTTTGGTGGTGAAAACATGTCATCTCAGAAATTCTAAGATTTTGTCGCCTTTCTCATGGTGGCATCAGATTTTATGGTCTGTCCATCACTGCCTCATTACCCCTGTGGTGTTGCTATATCTGCAGTGTTTCTCATGACTAAAGGAGTTCTGGTCATTGCTGCTGCCATCTAAACTTCACTCCAAAGTCTGGATGCTCAGATATCACTGCTGGAAGTTGATGCTGGAAGTGACTTTCCTGTTGATTTCCTGGAGAGTTTTTATTCTCAGACAGTGTGTAGCAAGTTTATTAGTTCCCATCTACCACTTCAGCTCGTGGCACGTTGTCTTCTGCATGACTCCTCTCCAGAGAGGTAAGGAATGCAGGTCAGGCATAGGGTCACACGTGGGGGGGTTTTCTTAATTTTGTCACAGGTACTTCCTGATGGATAGCATGAACAGCACCAGTGCTTTGATGTGCACTGTGGCTGTTGCTCACAGGAGCTTTTTCAGCATTTTGCTGACTCGCAGTAGAAGGATGGAGATGATGTTGGTTTTTCTAGTAAAGAAACTGATGATAGTTGATGAGCTGGATGGCATCAGGCTTGTTCTCCATTAATGCTCTCTGTAACTGCACAGCACAGTGCCAGGACCCGCTGTACACAATGTGTTTTCATTTGCACTAAGCTGTTTGGGTTTTTTTTTTCTCAGAACTCAGCTCTCTCTATACTCACAGTAACTGTTGTCCTAGAAATCTTCATGAAAGGTTATTGCAGCTGTAAGACTGTTTGATGAAACAGCACTCTTAATGCAAGTATTTGTAGAAATGATCACAGAAATGAAGAAAATACATGTTGAAAAAACTTACTAAAAACTGGTAAAAGCAATATTGCTCACACTGTTGATTAACAGCATTCTGTTGCTTTTCATTACTCGTTACAATGAAATCAATGGCCTTGCTCACTTTTTTCCCCATTTGTGTAAATACAATCCATGCTAATGAATATGATGTTTGAGCACATCCAAACTGTTTGTCTTGGGGACTACAAGTAGCAGTTTATTTATGACCTCATCGGAATCAGATCAACATCCAGGCCAAGCTTTTTTTCTCTGTCTTTATTAAAAGCATGGAATAACTTCCATACGATTATATATATGTTGCTAGAGCAGAACTCATGTAGTGCAGGGAAGCTCATAGCACTGGATTATTTGCCATGTCACTAATGTTTTCAGTAGCTGCAAGCTAACCCTTTAGAAATCAGTCAATGCTTTCACTAAATGGTAACATCTAATTTTTGAGTGCTTTTACAAAGTCCACACAGTTGATGAAAGCAGATTAAAGGAGCATGAAATTAGTGGGGCTTGCATCTCTTTATGGTTTGTGAGCTGAACTATTATTGGTCTCCAGACCTGATTCAGAATCTCAATAAATGAAGGCCAAAGTTTCTTATATTTAGGTTTTCTAAATAGAAGAGCTTTTAAATTACCTTCTTCACACCAGATGAGCACCAAATCTCTTGTACATTTGTGGATGAAATTACCCTCCGTTCTTCTCTTTAGGCTGTAAAAAAAAGAGCAAAATGTTGAATGAACTACCACTTTGGCATGAATTTAAGGGCCAATGGTGATTACTATGGCCTAGGGAGAAGTGTTCCCTGGGGCCACATTATTGCCTTGATTCTAATGATGGGCTGGTGCTGACTGCATTTGGAAATCAAATAATGCACCAGACTGTTAAACTCCCATTAAATGGTGGTGTCTGTGGATCAGAGCTTGCATAACTATGTAAACCCCAGTCCAGAGTTAAAGAAATGTTCTGTAGGAGCACCTGGAAGAGATCTGGGCTTGTCTGCTGGTCCAGATGACTGTATTATATGACTGCTTTATTATTTACTACGATAATTTCCATACTGTGTTAAAATCCTGGCTGAAAAAGAAGACCCTGAGAGTTTAAGTTCTTCAAGCAGAAAGGTGAGTAAGTAGAGACTGTTATTGCAAAAAGAGCACAAGGTGCAAGCAAAGCTGTAAAAATTGTTGATGGTCACACCTTAATATAGTAACTTTCCTCTTCCTTTTATGCTCATTTTGTTTCCCTTTTCAAGTATGATGCAGAAAATGATGTTCAGGAAGGTGTCATGAGGCTTTATATACTTTATAGGGCTTCTATGAAAGCAAGAAAGAAATGGATGTATGGGTTTGTTGTGTATGTAAGAGAGAGAGATGGGATGGACACCAGGAAGGTGCCAGGGATTCAAATACACAGTGGGGGGAGCGAGGGGAAAGTGTACTGCTGGAGGAGATGTAATATTAAACCAATACTGCACTCCTGAAGAGAGGAAGGCTGGTCAAAACTCTGTTCCGAGAATGTTTCTACTGGCAGAGAG